>JADOBS010299923.1:0-10191 GCA_015708375.1 Cydonia oblonga | reverse complement strand
CGACACGTGTCGCGCTGTGATTGGCCTCCTGGTTGGAGGGAGATTCTTGTGGATCCTTGACGGTATAATGTTGACCGGTGCTCAGTAGTTTCGGGATTGGTCAAGTATGGTACAAACAACTCGCATACTCTTCAATCTAAAATTGTTGAGTCTGTGAAATAAAGATGGGGATTAAAGATTAATATTTTCATTCTATATGAATACAGCCATGAACCCAAGTTCCATGAACCTCTCAAGGTGTCAACTATAAGAAGTGGAAACAGGATTTGGAGATAGTTTTGGGTGTCTTAGATATGGTTTTGGCGTTAAGAACTGAAGAACCACCAATGCCAAATGAAGGATGCACTTTGAGCTAGAGATCCAAGCATGAAAAATGGGAGAAATCGAACAGAATATACCTCAGGATAATCAAAAGGTCCATGATTGTTGTAGTTCTTGGAGGCTTCCCAGAGGCAACTAATGCAAAGAAGTTCATGAAATCGATCGAAGAGAAGTACAAAGAGTCTTTTCAGACAGAAATTGGAACTTGATGAACTCACTGACAACCATTAGATACGATGGTGAAGGGAGTGTCTGTGAATACATTCTCAAGGTTATCGACATTGTTGGGAGCTTAGAACACTCGAGGTACCCATTTCTGAAACATTTTTGGTCCATGTCATCATGAATTCCTTGCCTAATACTTATACTTAGTTAAAAGTATCCTATAATGCACTGCAAGCAAAGTGGGATGTCAATGAATTAATATCTATATGTGTGGGTGAGGAACTGAGGATTAAGAAGGAAAGGGTTGAAAAGGAGAAGGGTGAGTCAGTGAATTTTGTTCAAGGTTATGCAAAGAATTCCAATAACTACAATTCGGATACTGTTGAAAGGAATTCTACCAAAAACATTCCTCCCTCTAAAAAGACCTTCAAGGTTAATAACTCATCAATTTGTAAGTGTTATTTTTGCAAAAAGACAGACCATATGAAGAGAAAGTGTCCTAAATACAAGTCATGGCTTGCCAAACAAAAGGCAAAGAAAGGTCAAAATAATTGGAAAAGAAAATTAAAATTGTAAGGTCTAATAGAGATGGAGAATATTATGGTAAATATACACAAAATGGCAGGCATCCAGGACCATTTGCCTTGTTTTTACAAAACAATGGAATAATGGCTCAATACACCACCCCAGGCACACCCGAGCAAAATGGGGTCGCAGAGAGAAGGAATTTTTGCTCGCATAGAGAACGAATAGAACCCTAATGGATATGGTAAGAAACATGATTTGTAGGGTTTACTTGCCTAAATATTTATGGGGAGATGCAATAAAAATTGCAAATTATTTGTTGAATATAGTTCCTTCAAAAGTAGTAGAAAACACTCCATTTGAATTATGGACAGGAAAGAGACCAAGCTTGAATCATTTACATGTATGGGTATGTAAAGCAGAAGCCAAAATTTACAATCCCAGTAGTGTTAAACTTGATCCCAAGACAATTAGTTGTTACTTCATTAGTTATGCTGAGAGATCAAAAGGGTTTAAATTCTACCCTTCAAGCAATCAAGGTCCTAAATTGTTGAGACAGAGAAAACAATATTTATGGAGCACAGTCTAGACGATGATTCTAGGACAAATGATAATGATTTTGTGTTTGAAGAGGAAATAGAAACTGGCACTACTCTAGAACATGCAAAGATTTCTTCTCTCGAGGCATCAATAGTGGCAATTAAATTTCCAAGGTACATGCATGATGACACAGAGGCAATTGAATTTCCAAGGTACATGCATGATGACACAGAGGCAATTGAATTTCCAAGGCACATGCATTATGATACAAATGAAGTTGAAGGGAACGTGAATTCTGAGCAAGGAAATAAATTGGGAGCCACACCATAGATTGATAATGATGTCAATATCAACAGTGTCAATGAGCTTATGGACACTGAAGCATTACACATGCAAACATAGCAAGGGCAAGAGGGTGGCATAGTTGAAAATCAACCAATGGTCATGAGGAAATCAACTAGGGTAAGGAGATCAACTGTACTAGAAAATTTTGTGTACATGACTGAAGCAGCAGCCAACGACATTGATTTGTCAGAATTCGATGATCCTAAAACTTTTAAAGAAGCAGTAGCAAGTATAAATGCTACCAAATGGATAGAAGCAATGGAAAGTGAACTGGGATCGATGCAAAATAACGAAGTCTAAGAGCTTGTAGAGAAAACAGAAAATATGAAGCCAATAGGCTGCAAATGGGTATTCAAGACCAAAAGAGATTCGAAGGGAAACATAGAGAGGCACAATGAGAGACTTGTAGCAAAGGGGTTTACTTAAAGGGAGGGAATGAATTATAAAGAGACCTTCAGTCCTTTTTCAACAAAAGATGCATTTAGAGTTATTATGGACATCGTTGTACATTTTGATCCAATCTTCCAGCAAATGGACGTCAAGACGACATTCTTAAATGGTGACTTTGAAGAATGCATCTACTTGTAGTAACCAGAGGGATTCGTAACCTCATGGAAGAATGGAATCAAAATTCAGTTTGTAGATTGAAAAACCCAATATATGGGTTAAAACAAGCATCAAGACAATGGTATCTCAAGCTTCATAGAGTTAAAGAGAATGGTATCTCAAATACTTTATGGGAATTGAGATGGCACATTCTCACAAGGGCTTCTTCCTCAACCAACGCAAGTATGTTATTGATCTTTTTCATGAAGCAAATATGACAGATTGCAAGCCTGCTCGCACACCCTTGGATAGCAACTTGAAGCTGCAAACTCACAGTGATCCCATTCCAAATTTAAACTACTGTTAAAGAATGGTTGGCAAACTCATTTATCTAACTATCACACGTCATGATATATCATATGTCGTAAGTTTTGTTAGCCAATTTATGCACTCTCCAACAATTGATCATTTGAAGATTGTTCATTGTGTGCTTCATTACCTCAAGGGTTCCGTTGGTAGAGGAATTATTATGTGCAACAATGGTCACACTCACATCTCAGGCTATATTGATGCTGATTGGGCGGGAAATTCTCTCGATCGCAAGTCTACCATTGGCTTCTATACGTTTGTGGGAGGCAACTTAGTTAACTGGAAAAGCAAGAAACAAAGTGTTGTTGCTCGCTCTAGCACAGAGGCAGAGTATCGTGTTATGGCATCGATTGTTTGTGAACTTATTTGGCTCAAAAGCCTTCTGTTGGACTTAGGTTTTTCTTATAAGCAACCTATGTCCTTGCACTGTGATAATCAGGTTGCAATGCACATTGCATCGAATCTTGTATTCCATGAACGAACCAAACACATCGAGGTTTATTGTCACTGCGTTCAAAGTCAAGTTCATTCCTAGGTGATCGATACTCACTACACATGCAGTCATGATCAACTAGCGGATATTTCACAAAAGGATTGACGTCTGCTGTTTTTTAGCACTTTTTGTTCAAGCTTGGATTAGTTAACCCCTTTGATCCAGCTTGAGAGAGAGTATTAGAAGAAGTATGTCAACTAGGGTTAGGTTGTATATCCACTGTACAAGTTGTTAACCTAGTCTTAGGGTGATGTTTTGATGTACCGTGTAGAGTGACTGTTTTATGCCATCTTGTGCATTGGTATCACCAATAGTTAGTCTTTTGTTGTCATTCCTCTTAATTCAAGGGATGTGTATTTGTTGATTTTTACTTTTTTTGTTAGCTTTAGGTGTAAATCAAGGAGGGATAGGAGGTCTTGTTCGTACTCTTCACACATATATATTGGTTAGGTTTCTTGTACTTCTCTTTATGATGAATATACAACTTACAAAATACAATACACATAATACAAGAGAGAGTGGAGAGAGAGAGAGAGAGAGAGAGAGAGAGAGAGAGAGAGAGAGAGACAGAGATTCGGTGAGAAATGAAGAGAGAAGTGATGGTGGGTAAATAAGAGAGAGTGGAGTGGTAAGTGATTACCCGAACATTACTATAAACCAACAGTGCTTGATGACCAAGTAAAATATAATAACTACCAAGACCATAACGCAGCGGGGTGCACACAAGGGATGTCGCACGCATGCAAAATATCCCATCCAAACAACAACCGGTCATCACCACATGCAATATGTGTGACACATTCGGAGAAACCGAAAACGACATTCAAATGCGAAAATTGTGTAAGCGGATGAAACTGTGACAAACGAGAAGAAAAATATGACTTGCACAAACTCGGACTCCGTTTATAGTACCTATGGGGTGGAGGTGGTGGAGGGGTTAAAATGAAACGATTGAAACAGATGCGAAATTGAGAAAAACTTAATTAACATTCCTACTCCCATTACAAATGAAAATCAATACAAGTCTGCAATTCAGAATATAACTTGTTACTTATCACTGTCAAGTTTTCAATTTATAGGCAAAAGAAACTGCATGCATGTGTATTGCGTAGACAATGGCTTTAAATTGAAGCCTTTTATGCTTATGGTTTTGGGTCTTTTATCTAACTATCTATTAAGGGGAAGCGACACACGTGATCAAGCAAATGCTAGTCAATGGTTTTGGGCCTTTTATCCAACTTTCTATCGACGGGAAACAACACATGTGATTTAAATCCTAGGGCCTAGGCTAATCTTATGATAGTATATACCTTAAATTATTTCCTTGATATTAATGGTAATGGGTGGGTGTAATCGTGTAATAAGACAATCTTAAATACTTAATGGAAAGCGGGGCTGACAAAGAAGATGCATATAATATACGAGGCCCGCAAACAAATAATGAATGATATTGAGTCCATCCAAATTTGAGGTTGTGGGTTCGAACAATGCAACTCTCACACTTGGTCTATCATTTTATATAAAATTAAGTTGACCCAAATTTGAGGTTGTGAGAAGATGCATGTAACATCAGCATTTATATAATTGAACCTTGCTTTCGAAAATTAATCAAAGTTTTGGTCTAAAATCTCAGTCAGTTTCCTGTATACGATTTGTTTTCTTCTTATAAATCTTAATTAGAAAGTTATCATAATTTGTTGTTTATCGTTAGAGGAGGAGCGCGAGTAGTGTTGCAGCATCAAAATGAAAATGGGACAAGATATGTTGGTGAAAATCCTACTAACTCTGCCTCCCAAAACTCTGATGCTATTCAAATGAGTCTCTAAATGGTGGTATGCTCTCATCAACAATCCAGGTTTCGTGTCAAAGCACCTCTCCATCTCCGCGAACAACAATCTCACTACTCTCCACGTCCCTTTTGGAGCGATTAGTAGTGCAGCAGCAGCATGAGGGGGAGGGGGAGGAGGAGGACCCCAAGTGTAACAAGACCACTAAGAAGGAGGAGACTGAAGTAGTATTATCATTTCTTAAGTTTTGCAGATGATGATAATATTGATGACGAGCATAGCAGTAGCTGCTCTCTTGTTGGTGGCCAGGACATCATTATTCCTCAATCTTTGATTCAAAAGATCGGAGTCCCGGAACAACAATTTAGTATCAAAGGCCACTGCAAGGGCATCGTTTTACCAAATAGTGAGAATAGCCTAGTTTTATGCAATCCCGGAATTGAGGAATTCAATCGTATTCCCGATGTGCCATGCCTTCCAATGTGGCCCTTGGACCAGCAGGATGATTACGATGGGCAAGAACATATTGAAACTGGTTTTCATACTGGATTTGGCTATGATCCCAAATCTAATGAGTACAAAGTAAAGAGATATCATATAGTTAATAGATTTTACAGCTGTATTTTTTGGTTTTACAGTCTTGTAACTAATCTCTATGTTAAGAGATTAAATTAAGTATAATTAGTCACTAAGCCTAATTAGACAAATGTATATAAACTGAGTTGTATTTCTTTCTCATTAAGAAAAGATATAATAAAAGATCCTCTTTTCTTATACAAAGTTGTGACCTTTACTACTTATTTTCAAGAGGCAGATGAAAACTGCTGGAGATTTCTTAGTCGGCACAAAGCGGTAGTATACACCATGAGTTGTGATTTTTGGAAAGAGATCAACACCGATTCTTTAGAAACTGAAACTAGTTTGTTTTGGCCTGAATATTTCCAGATGTCCTCCAAGGGAATGTGTTATTGGCTGGCAATTGTGCAAGATAAGGAATTATTTCCATTTGACCTAATTGGGAGTCGATTCCAAGCGAATGGGACATTGATCGTTTCGTTCGATACAAGTCGTGAGGTATTTCATGGTATACCCTTACCATCTGAGCTTCAACAGTTTGTCCGGTCGGATCACCTTTGTTTGAAGCTTACTGTGTGGAATGAATCAGTTGCTTTGCTTGCCCGGGTTGTGAACAGTCCTCATGACAATAGATATCCTGAACCTTATCAAATGTGGGTGATGGATGATGACTTTAGGGGTGCCTATTGAGCGTACAGATGAGATACTTAGGTCTAACCCTGTGGCATTGTGGGGCGATGAGTTTCTTATGGTTGACAGTGATGGACACGTAGTTTTCTTTAATCTTTGTACCAAAAAGCTGAAGCACGTTCCCATTGAAGCAGAAGATAAAGATGAAGATGCGATGGTGGTTGTAGACGGGAAGAGGGAAAGCTGCAGGAGGTTGTACTCATATTCGGTTTGGGCCATTCCACCGGCTGATGTTTGCCGGAGAATCAACAAGGTGATGGCTTGGGATCCATCCAGATTCCGGATGATGAGTCGTGAAGATGCCCTTGGACAAGTTCTCTGAATGCATGCATATAGGGAATGTAGTGATGAGCTTGCAAATTATGATTAATTGTATATATTCCTGGTTTGCACTCTTCGTGTCAGTGTCTCGATTCTCATTTAATTTGTTCGATTAAAACTTGCTCGACGACGACAAATAATCAAGTGGTGACGCAGACAACCACAATTTGGCGATGAGCCAAAAATACACAGCTTAGTTTTTCTTATACGTAAGAGTCCTTCTTCCTTCATTTCCAATGACTAAGAGAGGCGTACCAAAATCCAATTAACTCTATAAATTAAAAAGTTTTTGCACACGCATCGAAATCCAATTTGTGTGCGAGGAACAACAGCCTTACATGTAAGGAACCAAGTATTTTCCGAGTGAAATTGAACTCTCTGCAATCGAAACTGGAAGAGGCTAGTCTCCTGTAAAACAAAGCATATATAATGCCCATCCACATCCCAAACTTCATTTAAATCATCATAAATTTTAAGACTACCATAAATTAAGGCTAAATATTCACGTCCAAGCACTCAACCTCTTAAAATAGTACAAAAGATAAAACTCCTACTGGTTGAAATAAACTAGGTTAAATGATACAAACACCTACCATCATACATCTTCCCGGCGGCCAACTTCCCATCCATCCGCGTGTCGGTGGAAGAGACCTACCATCTAATATTCCATTCTGACAAGTGCTGTGGACGCGTCTGCTGATCCATACTGCATCCAGTCCTTGGCACATATGAGGGCTTCAACCGTCTCTGGTCGTAGGGAACTCCTGTACTGATCCATCTCCTTGACCGTGGTATCAAAGACAGAGTCGGAAGGAACTGTAGATACCGGAATTGACAAAATGTCTCGAGCCATCTTTGAGAGCGTCGGGTACTTCATCTTGTTCAGTTTCCACCAGCCTAACACGTCAAAGTCATTAACTCGGGGCAGCAGAGACTCATCCAAATACTGATCCAGCTCCGACTTCATCTGTTGGCTGGTAGTCTCCATTATGTACATGTCAAAGTCTGTGAGTCCGTTGTCTGTTAGGATAGCTCCGCCTTGGGAATCCTCAATCTTAATGTTGTTATTCCCTTCGTCTGCATAAGTTGGTGTGAGAGGCAAAGGCAGTGTCAGATATTCATGAAAGAGTTCATGAATTCCGTCATCAACAACCTTGATATGCATTGGAGCTTCTTCGCCATAAATTTTGTTGAAACTGAACTCAACAAGCTTCATCTTGAACCTGGGATCCATAACTACCGCTGTTGCCAAAGCCAGGCTACAATTCTTCCAGTATTTTTCAATTCTTTCTTGCATTGTCTTAGTTAGGCTGCTAATGAAGGGATCCTCACTTGCGACCATCTTAGTCAGATCAGTCTGAATCCTCCACACTTCATGGAAGAAAGTAACTGCAGTTGGGTTAGCCGTAGCGGTAAGGATGTTGGCCGCATCGAAGATAAGTTTCAAATATGTGCATATAGTCTCAACTTGCTTCCAGTCTTCCATTGACGGGGTTTGTTTGTAATCAGGATCAGATGTATCCAGGCAAGTAAAAACTTCCATCAACTCAGAACAGGCCACCAGCATTTGATATGTTGTGTTCCATTTAGTTTGGTCGTCAATTGATAGGCTCCTTTCACTTGGGACTTGGAGCTGACTCTTAAGCTCCAGAAACTTTTCTTCATGGGACTCTGATGTCTTCACATACTTTACACTATCCCGGACTTTTTTTACTACATCACTTCCTGCTGCTAACACTTCGTTTGCAATGCTGCTCAAAGTACGGGCCATGCAATGCCCAACCAATAGTTGACCATTGAGGATAAGTGGGTTCTTGTTTGAAAGAAGAGGCCTTAAATTTTCAAGAGCAGTCTCGCTCAGAAGCTGATCATAAGTGACGGAAAATAACTTGTTTTCCAAACTCCAATCATGAAGGCAAACAGCAACAGCATGACTAAGCGCAGAATCAGAGTCCGGATATGGTTCCATCACTACATTGAGCAGCCGCCTGTGCAACTTCCACTCAGCATCAATGAAGTGCCCAGTAATAAACACATAACCCACGCTCTGAGAGGAACACCACATGTCCAAAGTAAGGCAGACACGTCCAGGCATGCCCTCAATAAACTTGGTGACACTTTGCTTTTCCGTTAGGTAAGTTGCAACACAATCTCCTTGAACAGTATTGAAGCTCACCATGTTGAACTGTGGGTTAAGATTCTGTGCAAAAGCTACAAACCCAGGATGCTCAACCATATGCAGGGGGTAGTCATGCATGATGATCATCCTTGCAATCTCATGGCGACAACGGTCTGGATCAAATATAATTTGGGGTGTGTTAGCAGTCCGGTAACGCCTTTTTGGTGGATTGGAAGAGCTGCCACCCCTTGAAGCTGGGGTATATGGGGAAGACTGATTGTTGTTCTGGTTACGAAGAAGTGCTGGGCAGGTCCCCTTCGCAATGTGGCGTTTGAGGTGGCTGGTACCTGCTACTTTTGAACCCGTACTGTAAGCAAAACTTTGCTTGCACTGCTTGCAGCATGCCCTCCTACATCCAGGACCCACGTTTTCTATGGTGAAATGCTCCCAGACAATTGACTTCTTTTTCCTGCGCTTGTTAGGCTGTGTTTCTGTATTTTCCACCTCATTGTTTTCATAGGGAGTTGCAGTCTTATCTTCAAATGGGGTCAGCATTAGCATCTTTTCTTCATCAGGTGTTTCCATCATGTCTTCATCAGGGGTGGCTCTCTTGTGATTAATAGGAGTGGTCATTGGCTCTTCAAAGTGGGCAGCCATCGGATCTTCAAAGTGGGCAGCCATCGCCTCTTCATAGTGGGTAGACATGGGCTCTTCAACAGGGGCGGCCATCGGCTCTTCAACGGGAGCGGCCATCGGCTCTTCAACGGGGGCGGCCATCGGCTCTTCAACGGGGGCAGCCATCTGCTCTTCAACAGGGGCAGCCATCGGCTCTTCAATGGGGGCAGCCATCGGCTCTTCAGCGTGCGCAGCCATCGGCTCTTCAGCGGGGGCGGCCATCGGTTCTTCAGCAGGCACGGATATCTGCTCTTCAACGGGCACGGATATCGGCTCTTCAAAGGGCACGGATATCGGCTCTTCAACGCAGGCGCCCGTCGGCTCTTCAATGGGGGAGGCCATTTTGTCTTGAATAGGAGCAGCAATTGTCTCTTCAGTAGGGGTTGCCATGCTGTCTTTGGGAAGTAAAATCCTGCATTCAGCAAACAGCCACCACCTTTAAGAAAACGGAAAGTAAATGCTGAAACTAAGAGCATAGTGAGAATGGAACACATCGTTAAAGACTTCGCCACAGAATCTGAGGCATGAACCAAAAATCATATAAATAAACAGAAGCAACATAACAACAGCTTCTTGCATTCAGAGAAACATGGAATGAATAAACGGAGGAACAAACCCGTATTTCAATGTTATGAGACTACTTCAGAACAGTAAACATACAATATAGCAAACTGTCAAGTACCACGAAAGATAGAAAAAAAAAAAAAAAAAAAAAAAAA
>JADOBS010299922.1:0-10190 GCA_015708375.1 Cydonia oblonga | reverse complement strand
TGTAAACTGAACATAACCCGGAAGTCCTAAAATTCCATGACGTATAGGTTTTCTGAAATCAATTTCAGCAGCACGCATTAGTTTAACAAGAGCAGAGCTTCTAACAGGTCCTTCTGGAAGATGTGCATATACAGAGGTGTCGATGTTGGACTGGGGTTGTCCTCTGTAGGGTAAAGGAATGTTATTTCTAGAACCAAAAGTGGCAATAACTTCTCCGCAGAGTACCATCATCTCAGTGACAAGTCGCATTGCAGGGTCTGCCTGGTTTTCTACATACAAATTAATCACAGGCTCCGGATCCTCTGGATTAACCACTTTGATGCGTGCTTCCAATGTGGCTGTGTCAATTGCGCCCTGAGAAATGCACATATAGTTATTATCAGAAGAATTGGAGGGTTACTGATACATATCATGCCTACAAAACAATCCTTCCTGAGATCTTAAATCAACATTTTCCATTAACAAATGTAAATGCATGTTTATTTTATCGATGAAACTGTTTGAAATGAGTTTTAGATCTTTTCTTTTTTCCTGACAGGTTTCCCATTTTTTTTTTTCCCAATATGTCGTGATCTTACGAGTTTGCACAGGATTAATATTTATAGTAGAATCTCTATAGGGTCCATGTTATTATGGATAGTACAACCATGATCATGAGGATCATGAGACACCAAAAATATACAATGGAACTTTGAATCACACTACAAAGGTTCGGAGTTAAATTGGCTCAGGTTCTTTCAGTTCAACCTGTTCTCGACGCCATATTGACCGGAGAGTTGCAGCCTCAGACAGGATTTTCAGTTCAGCCTCTTCTTGCAGGTTCAAATGAAGAAGCTCAGATGCACTCTCATATGTCAACATGTATGTTGGTTTAATGATTGAGTTGTCCACTGAATATTCTGCAATACTGTCGAACCCCAATGAAGGTGGAGTTAGTTCGTTAGTAAAATTTCGTTGGTAAAAAGAAAACTACCCTTCAAATTAGCAAAAGCTATAATGCTTTAAAGAAATATCGACCCAACTTGTTCCGAATGATTACGTAATCCTTGCGGTGTAAAAAGCCTCAAAGGTGGTAACATTCTACATATGTAGTTGGTAATAGAAGACTCCTAGATTAAGTTGGATGTCTTAAACTCCTATGAACTTCCAGACATAAGTTTAACATACAGGTTGCCATTCATTTTGGCTAAGAGACATAAATACGGTAGTGGCATAAAGCTAAGGTCATAATACACATATACAGGTGGGACGTAAACGTAATATGGATTTTGGAATTATCTTATTGACAACAAGAATGATTTATTCATTTCACGCTCTGTAGAATAAGGATTCACTCAAATTTAAAATATATCTAACCACCACCTCCAATCCCAATTCCATGGTAATCAACAACCTTTAAGTAGTAATGGTTCCCAAGCCCTCTGTGTAACTCCATTAAACTAAAATACAGCATCAATTGGGATGAGATCTCAAAGAGGGGGGCCAATTGCAAAAAGCAAAGTTTTACCTTCCATCAGAGTGCAGCACCACAGATACCGTAACCGCATTGCAAATCTCTCCTTGTTGCAAACTCATTCCCTCCATGGCAAGTTTCTCCGGGAACATAGGATAAGTAGCAGTGGGCAAGAATACAGAAGTTCCTCTTCTCATTGCCTCCCTATACATCATAAATTAATAAGAAATGAGTACAACACGAACATTTATCCATTTTTTCTTGTACTGTTCAAGAGCTACCTGTCTACCATGCTCCCAGGTTGGACAAACCTAGTTGCATCTGCAACATGAATCCATATTTTAATGCGTCCATCTTGTAGCCTCGTTGCACTCAGGGCATCATCAAGCTGACATATTACAATAAAAAATTTCACAAGAGAGGTCAAATTTTGATGCGGCAAATTTTACTTTTTTGACAGCAGAGGGATGATATCATTGTTAGGCATGTGAAAAACATACCTCATCAGCCTCGTCCACATCAATAGCATAGACCTTCAAGTGAGTGAGATCTCTCCTTTCAATCTATAGCAAGAACATTTACAGAATTAGTCTAATTATTTAACTAATTGTTTTCACACACACACAAAATGATTCCATGTAGAACTAAGTATGTGAAATGAAAAATGTAATACTGTATAATATCTTCCCCCATGAGTATTACTAATTTACTACATTTATAAAAGAAACAGGCTAACCACATCTAAATCAGATGAATCTGACAGAAGATGTTCTGCAGCTGATATAACTTCATCTGAATGATCAGTACGGATGTTCAACTTCAACAGGTCAAGATTCACATGCACAGGAAAATACCCAATGTCTACGAGGAGATTCAAAGCTGATGAGGCTGTTTTTACCATCCCCATTGTTCTTAGGATCTGACAAAAATGTATATACAAGAAGATACAGATCAGGAACAAAGCATCATGTATTATCACACAAAGCATTAAAGAGAAATAGGTCATATCATCATTCAAGATCTTTAGCTCCTGAAATATCATATGAGGATAACTTTTCTCTTGGCAACCCATACATCTTCAGAGCTTAGAAGTAAGTACCTATTACAACTGTAAACTAAAACACTGCCGTTTAAGTCAGACTTACTGTTCCGGCTGTTTTCCTTTGGTCATCATTTGTGCAAGCATCAATAGCATAAGCTTCAAGAGACTCAATTTTGTGTCTGATTTTCTCTTCAGCCAACCAAGAAGATTTGGGAGGTTTAGCATTTAAAGGCATTGCCTTTGCAGATTTCAATAATTGTTTAAACTCCTGCAGTTCTTTCTCAGCAGCCTCCTTTGCGAGCTTCCTACGCAGAAGTTCCTCAACCTAAAAGGACTTTCATGTTAAAATTATTGGAAAAGCAAACAAGTAATCAAGATGAAGGTTATCAAAGATAACTCAATCCAATAATCTTGCATTTACTTCTAACAGGTGTCAAGAATAACTGGCTTTTTTTTCTTGTCAGGCCAAAAACAGGGCAAAAGCACCTTACTCTACGGTCAATACTTGGTCGCAAAATGGTCAATACAAGGGCACCATCCTATCCCTCTCCATGAACAATGAAGCAGATTCCCTCTTATGAAATAGCATATGACAAGAATCACTCCTTCAAGCATACATCTATCTAGAATCATTCTTTCTTGAAACACATCTAACATGAGGAGCCCTAAACATAGACATGTTCAAACCAAGGCAACATATCTAATTGGCCTCTCGACCCACATGAACCATTTTCTTGGACAAGATGTTGGACCAATCTATAATGTACCTGTACAGCAGGTCGAGGTCCATATATCGAGCGAGAACCTTTTGTCTCCAGAACAGTGAAGTATACTTCGTCTTCTGAAAGCAACAGATGAGCACAGTAGCATTCAAGAGGCTCCACACTACCAAATATCATCTGTATGAATGAGACAGCGTCACTGGAAGGAGAAGTAGTACATAAAAACTTTAACTGGAATGTACAGTACCTCAGCTAATTCTTCTGCCGTCACCCGCTTATTCTTTTCAAGGAGCTCAACCCAAGCAAATTCAAGCAGTGCTGGATCCTGCACCAAATCAACTAATATCCTTCACCAAAACACAAACCACAAGAAGGGAAAACAAAAACATTTTATCCGCAACTACTTTTGGGCAGGAACCAAATCACCAACCGAGTTAGCTTGAGCTTTCTGAATAAAGTCTGATATCTCTGTGTGGTCAAAATTCTCAACACCGGGAACAATATACGTAATCTGTTGTGGTTTAATCGACGATGTAACACCATTCTGACATAAGTACAACAATCAAAACACAAACTTCAGAATACCAGCAAAGCAAACAAGCTATAATCTTTGCGTTTATTATAGTTAAAAACAACGAACAGTGAATTTTTCCAACACCTAGCAACCTATTAATACGCCGCATTAGTTGTTTTGTGTTTCTAGTAGAACCTGATCGGACACCATCCAGTTCTTCTTGCCATCGGGCTTCTGCGCAACGGCCAGCAACACTCTCTCTGCATCCTTCTTGAATTCAAGCAGCAACCCTTGCTGCAGTGTCCGGCTCACAAGCTTATCTTCTACAATCCCACCACTACTTGTCAGCTCCACCCTTCACAACAGTACATCATATATGCATTAAAGATATGCCTTTTCTTTCTATTCAACCAAACATCGCATAATTACTTTACTCTAGGCTTCGTTTAGTGTCTAGGACCGGACTGGATTGGAATGGATAACCTGAAAAGGTTTATCGAAGGTCATTTCGAGGGGATTAGAATGGGAATGTTCTCCCGTCTAATCCTACAATGAATTAGTTTTCCTCGAGTAATCCATCTCCCGCCACATTTAGTCCTTTCACATATCCAATCCAATCCAGTTCTCTTTGCCAAACGAAGTCCAAGTTCTCTAAGTTCATAATTAACAATAATTAGAAGAAAATTAGGAGAAACGTGATAATTTTGTGAGGGAGAGAGAGAAGGTACTTGGCGGCAGCGCGAACTAGTCTCCGTTTGCGCAGGGCGCCGAGCTCTTCCATGACGCTATCGACGAGGCTGTGGACGGAGGTGCTTTGAACGCCGCCGCCATGGCCGGGAGCTAGCTTACCGGACCGAAATATCGGGAAGCGAATGCCTAATTTGGAGAGTCGGCGGAACTGGAGAGTAGTGAAATGGCAAGGGCAGCAGCGGAAGGGAATGAGAGTGGGGCAGGAAGCGGAAGAGGAGGCGGAGCGGAAGATTGAGCAGCTGCCCACAGTGGCTCGAACCGCCATGGCCGATGAAAGGTTTGGTGAAATGCGAGCGAGTTTTTGGGTTGCTCTGCTGCTTCTTGTTGTTGATAAAATGGGCTATCACTTCGTGACTGAATGTTTGTTCTTACACCCGCCCTTTTGTTTGAGTTTTTGTCACACCCAACTCTTGTATTGAAATAATCATTTCGTTTTTTTTTTTTTCAACAAACGATAGCGTTAGTGCGACGTCATTTGCAGTTTTTCGGTTTGTTAATATGTATTTACATGAATACTAAAAAGCCGTTTAATAACTATTTCTGTCCTAAATTATGAGAATGAATGCCCACATGCTTTAAGTGAGAAAGACTTGAGAACAGTAGTGTAATTATTATTTTGTGATGTTTTCAAAAGGGCAATAGTAGTGTAATTGTTGTTGTGACGGATGTTGCTTTATATAAAGAGCACTCCATGCGTGATTACAATACACAACAAAGAAAAGAAGTGAAAACAATAATATCAGTATCCCTCCCTTCCTCTTTTTACTTGCAATCCTTTTATGTTATAGCTACGAAACTAAACAGTGTGATATTTTGCACCCGCTTATCCTCTGTCCCTTTGCAAAAGTTCTCTCTAACTTTTGCCTATTTATAACAATTTCCATTTTTTTTTTTCAATTTTAAAATAAAAAGGTGAAAATTAAAACGGAATAATTATCAAACGACCTCTCAAAGGTAAAAAAATTTTTGATCAGTTTGATAACTATTTTGTTTTGAGTTTTTCTGTTATAGTTAGAGGAAAAGTCTGGGAGAAAGGAAGAACAAAGAATGGAAAAACAATGCGAAATAAGAGTGTATAAAGACACAAAATGAAAATAAATTCTTGTTACGCAAGGATATTAGGTTGGGGGTTGGAATAAGTCATACAATGGGTGGAATTAGTTGGATTAAGCCGCACAATAGGAAGTAAAAATTTGATATCGAACTCGCGTTTTATGAGAGTCGAACATAAGGCCTCTATTTAAAAGTGTACACAAATCAGATTCCCATTGATAGTAAAGATCAAGAGTCAAGATTACAGGATGATATGAATACAAATAACAAAGTTATACATCTGAGCAACTCATGGAACCTCTTGACTGCAAAAGTCAACTGCAAAGCTGAGAACATAACCCCTGGATCTGAGAACTGCTTGCATTTGGAACCGTATACGTCCCGTTCTTACCGTTGCTCGAGCATGTCAAATAGATTTGATCACCCATCTGGTTTGTCTGCAATGAGATCATCGCGCACAGGAGTCAGATCGATGCAGTTATCACACGATAAGTACTGGACAGACTGTTTTTGCTCACAAGTGCCATACGTACATTGCCTCAAAACATTATTTCATAGTATATAAACCGACTCTTTCTAATGAACAATTCCATTTAACGCACAGGGACTTGGACAATATGTGTCTACTAATAACTTAAGAAGTTGATCCAGTTTTAGAAAAATGGTTTGGATTGTAAAACTGATTGCGCGTCTTAATTATATGCACAAGTAGGAGCAGGTGTAGAGTGTTAGGTACCGTGCAGTATGCAGGCTCCGAGTTGCAGCTCCATCTTGAAGTAGGGACACAAGATAAATAATGACACCAAGAACAATGCTTATTGGCATCAACTCCCCGAAGAAGCATAACGAGGCCAACTGTAAACCTGTCATATCAGCAAAAATCTGTTTAGGTTGTAAATTTATGCTGCGTAATTGACGACTAAATTTTCAAATTACACAAACTTTCCCAGCCAGGCGTAAATCCAAACTACCTATGTTTACTATATATGATATCCCCCGGGTGCACCAATTTTGACATGAACTAATAGAAGGTCACATACAACCAAGAAGAAAAGCAAGAACAAAAATGAGGGTGCTGAGTGTTGCAAAGCCTCTCCAAGCATACATGTTTCACTTCTAGAGAAACAAAGATCACGCCGAAGAAATATACTGATATAGAGCTCTCCTTGGTCCGAGCCCATGTCTCCAATCTAATTATTACTCCGGAGTAAGCTGCTACCATGTTTCGAAAAGGTTCTCTGCCAGTCTATATGTAGGCATCACCAAAATTGGCAAAGTTCCTATTATTAGTTTCCGACGCTTTGAGGCTTATTCCTAGGTAGAAGAAACCAAGAAAAAGCTTCAGCCAGGAATGGGAAACTCTACACTAATCTGGTATTTGAAATAGAGAAAGTTCTGTTTCATGATTATGTTGAACTCCAAAAGCTAGATTTCAACACGTAGGCAAGAGTGTGTTTCTCTTTTTATTTGGTACAAGAACTTTAGAAACTCGCTTTCAATACAAGTACAAAAAAAAATTCCGGGCTGAAGCTGGAAAGTGAGCAAAACCTGAAGTCCTAAAGGAGCTGTATATCGCCTAAAAAGAACTTATTAAAAATGTTAATTGGGTAGAAACAAGCATGTTATATTTTTAGTTAGTAGTAACTTGTCTTTGATATACTTTTACTAGTACTATGGCAACCTAAATATGGAAACACGAAGTGCACAGCAGCACGGAAACAAATTGGCTTACCCAACAATTAAAACTATCACAGAGAGGACCCACAAAACACACTGATAGGTCTTGAACTTTGATTTTGTTTGAGACGGGGCATATCCTGGACCTGGAGAAGTATATCTTTGGTTAACCCATCCGAATTGGGGGCGGATAAGAAACACAAACCCAAGGAAAAATCCCGAAAAGAATCCTCCAATATGAGCAAAGTTGTCAACGTGTGGGAGTGTTCCCACTGCCAAATTGATTGCTATGATGATCAGGAGGGTGAAAAGTGCTCCAAACTGAACAAGAATAACGAATTAGATACGGGTTCCTGAATGTCACCAAATTTTTTGTTTTCTGAAGTATGAAGCTCCTTTAAAGTAGTTCAACAATTACCTTACTAGCATAAATTGTCCAATTAGTGATAAGTTCAGAAAGCATGGCTCCCAGCAACCCGAAAAGTGCACCAGAAGCACCAACAGATATGTTTGTTTGGATGAAAAGTGAAGACAACAAACTCCCACCAAGTCCAGAGATGACATATAGCAACCCAATCCGGACTGCAATAGACACACATTAGAATAGCACAAATGACATGAGCTAAAGCCAAGTTTACTGAGATGAAGTAAAATAAGCAAAATCTATATCACCAAATCGACTTGACTCGATGATAATAAAAGCCTAACTTGACTAAGTTGCAGTGCAAAAAATCATCAGTCAACTCCCTTGAATGATGAAAATGCTTACGATCACAAAGTTCTTTGAATTTGCAGATGATATGTACCACGGAATTAGACTAAAAAAACTAATTTTCGAATACATACCGAAGCCGAACTCTTGCTCTAACCGATATCCAATGACTAAAAGGCTCAACATATTAGCCAATAAATGGAAAACACCCCCATGTAACCAATTGCAAGTGATGAGAAGCCACCCCTGGTGTCTGTCAACCACCTTATTTACATCCAAAGCCCCCATCTTCTGCAACCTAAACCAACGAAAATCCAACACAATACCATGTTATACTTACAATCTCTATCAATTAACAACCCTTAGAGCAAATAGGGTCCGCCCCATTTGAGATTAAAACATAACTAATCGAAAACACTGATTACAAACACCCACCAAATGATTTCGGATCAATCCCCAAACTTGTAAAACATCTTTTTATGAAAATAGAACAGAAAGTATGCAAAACTTAGAACCAAGTGGTTTTCTTAAAGCACAAAATTGGAGCTAACTCAAACAAAATGTATCAAATTAACGATATGCAATCAATTAACAATTTCATAACAAAAACAGTGGGTCCAAGAATGGAAAATCGAAGCGAAAACAACCAGAATCATTCAAATCTAACAACAGAAATTACGAACTCACGTCGATGAGGACGGTCCAAGAAGTGGGTTCTCCTTAAAAGGCTGGAAGGAGAACCTCCCCAAGAACGTGGCAATGCAAGAGACTGAGTTCTTGGGGCAGTTATTGACATACATGGTGATGATGAACATAACAACGTTGGCAGCAACAAAGACAGGAATCAGCCAGACAACCCATTTCTTGAAATGCTTGATCTCTCTGTACACGGGTGGAGACGCGGCCGGAGCTGGGGAGGCTTGCGGCGGCGTCTCAATGTCTACTGGGTGGACTACGTTGTAGTGCCGCCGTGAGTTCACTCTCATTTGGGCCCCCGACGACGGTGGCTCCTCCGCCATTGAAAGAGTCGAATGATTGATTGGTTTGGGAGATAAAGGTTGTGGGAAGTGGAGAGGGAGGGGAGATGATGAGAGAGAGAATGGAGGTTTGAGAGAGAGAGAGAAAGAGATAGTCAGGGAAGTGTAGCCGGTTTGGTCAACGTTGGAGAAGCTGCTTGCCAAAATTTGAACTGCTTCGTTTGGCCGTCAGTGTCCTCCATCCGTCGATAAATTTTTAGTTATGACATGAATACGAATGATACATCACGTGCTTTTATGTAGAAAGTAAAAAATTTTAATTTCACATTGAAAAATCTAGCCCATACGTGTCTTAACCTGCGAAAATTTTAATTTCACATTAAAAAATCTATCTCATACGTGTCTTAACCTGCCAATTCTTTACCTTCCACCCATTGTTTGTTCGAGCTTTTGACATAATGTTACGAAATTGAAAAGGATACTACCATAAGATATAAATTTTAGAATAATGCAAAATGCTAATTTTTTCTCCGTACAACATTTCTAGATAAGAGAGTTTAGATTTGATCTACATTAGTAACAAGTTTAATATTTAATTAGGTTTTTATTTGTTTTTAATCTTTTAAGTAATAAGATTTTTATCTGTTTTATATGTTTTTATCTGTTTTTCTTTTCTTTTCAAAATAACGTGTTAGCTCTCACTATCAAAATAATAAAATTTTAAGGTTAATTAGTCTCTCGCAACACCGCTTCTTGACTTTCTTGACTTTCTTCTCTTGTATGAGGTGTCGGTACGACGTATACGTGATTGGGCCATGCCGACACTAGAGAACCATCATGTGTTCCATGTTCGGTCCTCCGGCACTAGTACTACGCCTTGCTAACTAGAAGCGCCTCATACAGAGAATATAGTGATTTCTCTTACGCTATGTTTGAATGAGGAAATTAAATTTGATATTTAAATAAAAATCAGAATTTATAAATTAACATGCATAAATTCTTTTGTTTGGATTCATAGATATAGAGATTTAGAATTTCTACGTGAAAAAAAAAAAAAAACCTTGGAGTTTGAAACCTCAAATTCCCAAGTTTAAATTCCATGTAAATAAGTGTCATTTTCCAAATTATATGATCGAGAGTTTAAAAATAACAAACTGCATATTTAATTACATTATTCTTTTAGGTTAACCAAACAAAAAAGTTACAAATTCTATAAAATAAAATCTTGTCATTTTAATTTTCGTCATTTTAAAATTCCTTAATAACCTTAAATTTCTTTATTCAAATATA
>JADOBS010299921.1:0-10190 GCA_015708375.1 Cydonia oblonga | reverse complement strand
CTCAACTTCTTCCTAACTAGTTCCTGCCAAGCAATACAGAATCTGGTTCCTCCACTCACTCATGCTAACAGTGCATTTACACTAAGATTAAATTTTAACTAATAATTAATAAAATTCACATCCAAACCATACATCTAAAGAAACTTCCCAGTTTTTGGTTTTTTTTTCTTCCTCTCCCCTGCTTTCTCTCTCTTCAGTTACCTGTTAAATTATTTCTTGGCCTCCAGTTTGGTAGGACAAGGTGGAGAGGCAGGTGATGCTGATGACACAGTAGGCCAAAATTGAGCGTTCTTCACCTTTGAGACACTGGCAAGGACGCTCAATGGGGTTACATCTCCAGTGACTGTCACCTTCTTTGCTGCAAAGTCTATGTTGAATGACGTCACCCCTGCCAACATAATTCACAACAATTAACCTTGAGTTTATATATTCATTGGTAAAACTAAAATTGCCATAAGTGGATGTTAAATTTACTGAATGAGCTCTTATTACGGTTGAGAAATGGAATTGATTTTCTCACATCCTTTTCTCGTTTTTGCACACCTTTATTTGTTGTTTGTCTCTTAATTTTCTTATAATTTATTCAATTTAAACTCAAAAATAAACATGAGTGTGCATGAGAAAAAAGGAATTGGTGGAAATCACTTCTTTGAATGATACAATCTAGTAAAAAAAAATTCAGCTTTAAGGATTTAAACAAATTACAAAATGGTAAAAAGCAATTACCTTCCATTCTGGATAGATGTTTTCTCAGTTTTCCTACACACCCTTTGCAGTGGAGAGACACCATCAATACAACAACCTGCAAAAGAAAATCATTATCACAAGTAATCATTAAAATAATTACCCAAGGCTTTGATTATTCCTCGACCTGGGATTCACACTCTCGACAATTTATACCAAATTTGGAACCATCAACATTGTTTAGTGTTACTTCTGTGCATATGAACTAACAATTTGAGCAAGAAAAAAACAGAAGAATTTGGACATACCTGGTTGGAAGGGGGTGGCGGCTGCGGCGGTGGTTGTGAGTCTTTTGTCAGAGATGAAGAAGAGCTAATTGGAGAAGTAGTAGATTCATTTTCTTTGAGTATTTTTATTCCATTTTGGCTCTTTTTCTGCCCAACTGGAACCAATGCCGAAACCGGATCGTAATCGGATAACCCATCAAAGATCACAGTATCACTCAAAAGGTATCTGGTGGAGCCAGGAGGAGTGATGAGATCAGTAGGGTTTGCAGAGCTCTTCCTCACAACAACACTCTCACTTAAAACAGAAGAAAACTTCTTCACATTTTCATCCAACTTTCCTTGTAAAAGATTACTACTCTTCCTCTTCTGGTCGTTTTCTTTTGTGGAGCTCTTTTTCTTGTTTTGATGATCAGTGCTTGGTCTTGGTGATGAGGAGGAGGTTTTTTTCTTGCTCTTTGGGAGTTGGTGGTAGGCTTTGGGGTTGATGGGAGATTGAGAAGAGCATGGAGCAATGGGAAGGGTTCTGGAGCTTGTGCTTCTTCTTGCATCTTGGATGATAGGGTTGTGGCGGTCGAGGGCTCGGCCGCCGAGTTGAATGACGGAGGAGGAAGAGGAGGATGCTTGATTATCCATGCTCATGCATATGGCTGTTGAAGCTTGGGATGCACAGAAGATGTCTATGCCTTTCATCTTCATATTTGATATTGATAACACAGAGTGGAAGCTGGTGGCTTAGAGAATCTGCATAAAAGGAGGAGCGAGAGAGAAACAGAGAGAGAGAGAGAGAGAGAGAGAGAGACTCTTTGCTTTTGTCTATTTTAATCTATTCAAATTTATTACTGTTAGAAAAAGAATTAGAGTAAGGAGGAAAACAGAAAAAGAGCGCAAAAATCACTTCCATATAATGCCAATATTAAATTAGACTATTCCAATACCAAAAAATGAAATGAAACTCTCACAGATCATGGGGCAGTACAAGTCGGACTTGGTGCTGAGACTCTGGTTATAAAAATTAAAAATTAAAAATTAAAAATAAATAAAAAAAATTAAAAATTTGAGGGGACGAAGGAAAGCAAAAAAGTAGTAGAAGCATCCTTTATGATGTACAGCTAACTTATCCGCGGATTCAATGGATGAAAATGACGTGTGGTAAGTACCTAGTTTTATTTCCTTGCCATGCATGTGTTACCATTTACCAATTCTATTATAAGTCATATAATTTCCGCATTGTTTCATTATTATTTTTAGAGGAAGACACATGCAATTTCAACCTAAAAGTGAGTCATATATCCTTAAAATTTTCAAGACAAAAGTATCCACTCAATTTTGGTTTTCTCGGATCGGATATCTACAGAATACAGCAACACTTTCTCACTACAATGTGTTAGTTGTAACTAAATATTAAAGACACTAAAACGTTTAAAAGTGGATTGAACTTGAGATCTCTTTCCCTTGGTAACAATCGTTGTGAGATAAAAAGCAAGCTAATATGAACCTATAATTGCGGTACAGTTGGTTATTTATTTTTTATTTTTTCAAAAGTAGAGTGTGACATTCATTAATGAAGGTAAAAATGAATAGGAACAAAGAGAGTGAGTATCCGCACCAAAATACAAACTAATTTACATCCTCTAATAACAAGTTGACGATCAAATCAGGCAGTTCTTTAAACTAAATGGTCTCTCGTTCTTCTCCGACTCCATTTCGAGTTAGTCTCTCTGCAATTAGATGAAGTAATTTATGAGTGTCGGTGTGCCAGTACATAGGTAGTTGTATAACTCGTATTTTGAAATACTATTATCTTTTTGGTATTCTTTCATTTGGTATCATTTTTTTCTTTCAAATTATTAAGGGATTGCATCAGGAGAACATCAGATATTGCAGATGGTGCACTAGGACCAATATAAATACATAATTAATTAGGGCATTTGATGGTGTAATTACAGAGCTAAATATCCTAATTTTGGCTTGGATAAGAGTGGAGGACCCGTGACAGTTTCCTTTGGATGCTTTAACCTTAAGATTTATATAATATTGGAAAGTGAAAGAAATTGTAACCTGCAAATACTAATTTATTGTATAGTCTGATAAACTGTTGGCCTGGGGCATACATGCCCTACAAATTTATATTCACTACTTATTCACACGCTTGGCAGCAACTTGTCCCCATGAGATTAGTCTTTGAAATGAAACAAACAATAGATCAGATGAGACAGACCAACGGCTTCCTCAATTACAGCGTGACTCTTAATTTTATGTTATAAATTCACTTAAGTTATAAAACATGCGTATCTGCTTATTAAGATTATATTTCAAATCCGTGATATATCATTCATGTCGCACTTCATGTTATAACACATGGTGAGGTAGTCACACTCATAGCAACTTAGTACATGTTGTGAGTTCAAATCATATTGAAATAGTTTTTTAGTCAAAATGGTTCATGAGATTTGCATAACACACAACTTTGGTCTCTCAGATTTAAAATCAATAGAAATGGTCCATGAGATTCTCCACGATCCATTATTTTGGTCCTTCCGTTAAAAAACTCTGTTAAGTTGAGGGTATAACACATAACCTTGGTCCCTGAGATTTGCATAACGCATAATTTTGGTTCTTGAGATTTGCATAACACATAACTTTGGTCTCTATGATTGTCCATCATCTATTATTTTGGTCATTCCATTAAAAAGCTCATGGACCACTTACGGAGTTTTTTAATGGAATGACCAAAATAATGGATGGTGGACAATCTCAAAGACCACTTCTATTGATTTTAAATCTCAGGGACCAAAGTTATATGTTATGAAAATCTCAAATACCATTTTGACTAAAAAGCCTATTGAAATTGCAGGATTTTGTAGCTCAGTTAACTAAAACCATTTCCCTTTGCAAATGAGGTTACAAGAAAAATTGAGATTACGAGTTTAATTCCACTTCTCTCGTATCGCTTGTATTAAACAATCATGTTATATTTAAAATTGAAAAGAAAAATATAAGGGTTTGAAGAACTAAAGAACAAGAAGAAGAAGGTCCTACAAAAACGTTCTTAAGAAGCCAAGCATACCAGCAATGGAACAAAGATGAAAGGAAAGCTTTCCGGATGATATTTATCATGCAATTATTTAGATTCCTATGGAATAAATGTTGCCAGCACATAAATTGAATAAATAAATAAAAGGAGAAGGGAAAACCATTTGGAATTTTGCTTTCTTTTCTATGGATGGATGAGACACAAAGTTCTCACTGTGAGAGATATTTCTACTCCTCAAGGGTTGTGGAATCAGATGCTTATATAAATGGCTACCATCACACATTAACTCCTTTCCTTTTCTTCCTTTATATCCCCTGCCGACTCTCCACTTTCACCAATTCAGACTCCCAATTCCAAACGTTCCCATCCTTTTTTCCTGCTGTCTGATATTCTTGATTAAGTGTCTCTCCCTCTCTCCAATCACTTTGTCATACATAGCTTAAATCAAATGGTTAAGATAAGGTGTCTGCTTTTACGCAATCAAGTTTAGTCTCTTTCGTTGTGAGCTGTAGTTTAAGAGAGCAACTTACGTGGAACGAGTTCATAGTTATCATGGCACTCGGGTCTAATAATCATTATACATGTCAATGTGTTACTGGATGAAGACGTCACGTAGTTGTGAATCATTTCCATGCAAGTCCAAATAAAATAGATAGACATTTCTCTTCATCTCAGGTCGTGATGGATCTTCTCAATTCAAAGATCTCTCGTAAGTCGTAGTTTAGGAGAGTAACTTACATAAAACGAGTTTATCAGCGATGTCCCAATCCAATAATGTATTAAACACATGTTAATGAATTATTGAATCAAGACGCCCCATGGCAATCAACTCGGTAATCCCATGTCTTTTGTTTTTTGACTTAGTCTAGAATTTCAATTGGACTTGCATGGAGGTGGAAAATGGTGGGGTTGTTTAGAATGTAAGCTTTCTTCTTTTTTGCTTTAAAGTTTGGTCAAAACTTTATTAGAAAATTATAGATGTGCTCTGCAAGTGAGAGGGCAGCTTTTTGGTGCCTTAGATGAGATGGTTCCAGGAAGGGACTCTGTGCAAACCATGCATGGCAATATGGCATGGAATCTGATCCCAAGTTCCAAACTTTTACCTACCAAGATTTCAAAAGGAAGAAAAAGGCCAAAAAACAAAAAAAACAAAACTTTATTGGATTTTAATCGGCAGAACAAAGGGTTTGGGATTAAAATTTAAAGGGGTTTTCTTGTACATAAAAATCATCTGAAGTTTGATGGATTTTTGTCATTCTTGTTAAGCAAGTAAAATAGTTATCATTTGTGTCACTGGAGAAATTTGTAACTCGGAGAAATTTGTGTCACTGGATTAATACTTCTCTATGCCTATACATCTCGTTATGTGATCAGAAATACAAATAGAACAGCTCTACAGATCCAATGACACAACAGAATCTCTCGTTAGTGCGGCACAAACCGAAGCCAATGCCAGACATCAGTGGCGAGCATGGACTTGACATGTTGGCCGATTTGCTGCCCAAGGTGACAGTACAATATGACTTGGAGTGATTTATAGGCACTCTAATGTTATGATATTCGTTCCACACACCCACAACATTTGACAAATATACTAAAAGCAAACCTTAAATGGAAAAATCAAGGAGGAGGGACTGAGGAGCCAGCAAGTCTCCGTCTTCCCCACTCCGATGACCCATTTTCCTTGATTCCGGTCACCCCCCCCTCCCCATCATCTTTCAAGCTTCGACCAAGTTGAGAGGAACAGAGGAAGGGGTTCGCGGTGATGACAAGAGTGGGGGAAGCACGGACCAAGAAAGGGTGGTCGAGGCGAAGCGTTTCATTTTCTTCGTTCTAGTTTAGTTATAAAAATGTCAAAAAGAATTCAGACTACCAACTCTTATCAGTATTAGAATTTTCTGCAAGGAGAATCAACTTTCGTTTCAAGATAACAAAAAAAATGTCAAAAAGAATAAAAGAAGATGCATCCTTCCACCAGCACAATGTGTGCCACAAAATGTTGTAAAAAAATTCATCAAAATCTAGTGACTGTAGACTCTCTGCTGATCAAGCACGGTCGTTAAACAGATACATTTCCTAGAGTGGCATTTTGCTTGAATTGCCAGGTAATGTGAACTGAGGATGACAATAATAAACGAATCGATTTGATAGTCATTCTTCACACTATACATATACCGGTTCTCCTCATTCTTAGTTAATCCCTTTTCCTTCATCTTCATTTAGAATGCGATTCTGGAAATCACTCACCATTAGGGGTAGTCCTTCCCTCAGTGAGACTTTCGGCTCCCAGTTCAATAACTCCTTGGCTTTGCTAATATCGGGCTTCCTCTTGTGTGGATCATCAGCAGTGTTTGGTCTGAATTCTATGGCCGCACTAGAATCAATTGTTTCTTTGACAACCTGTTCATCAGGAAAAACAGAAAATTGAGAATGCCATAGCACAATCACTCTGTTGCGAGCATAAAAATTACTTGCGATACCAAATATTGTAACAAACAAACATGAAAAAAAGCAAAATGCTAAAAGTGCTTTATAAGAATTACCTCCCAAGCATCTTAATATCTTATGGCAATTTCTATGTCTAAATGGAGTGTCTAAAATACATTAAAACTATGGAAACACGATTAAGACAAACCTCGGCAAGCTCTAGCATACTGAACTCCCCTGGATTACCCAGGTTGAAAGGTCCCACATGTTCTCCATCCATCAATGCCATCAGTCCATTGACCTGTCATTGTAAGAAGTGTTTTATAAGACCATCCGTCACATCATTTCACTAATTTATTCACTGCCCTTAGGATTCAAAGTCAGACAAAATGGATATTAAATCTTTGCGAGCCTTCAGAATTCAGATCATGTCCTAAACTTTAACTGCTTCTAGAATTGCCTGGTGATCATGAGATCTATTGTTTCAGCCATACAATGTACATGTATCTAAGTACAAAAACAAAATGCGGCAAACATGAAGAATATGCTTAAGTAACGCGGCATGTGCAAAAGTTGCAAAGAAAGAACTATATAACGATACAAAAAGTATGGCATACCAAATCAGAGACATATTGGAAGCTTCGTGTTTGTTTACCATCACCGTACACAGTCAATGGTTGTTTGCGGATAGCCTGCACAGACAGCCAAAGTAGTTAATAGAACAATGAGAATCACATTGCAAAACATTTAGTCCTCATGAGTTATTTCATTGAACAAATTTCAAAATCACTTTAAAAGAAAAGGGTTGTATTAACCTGAGCAACAAAATTGCTAACCACACGCCCATCATCTAAACACATACGCGGCCCATAAGTGTTGAAAATTCGAGCAATACGCACCTGAAAACAGAAATCTTTATGTGAGTTTGACAAGTAAATTGTGGAAAATAAGTCGATGAATATCCCACCTTACTTTTAACCACATTAGTTAAAACTTCTGCATGATAGAAAAGGATTTCAAAAGGATTTGGATGAGAGAAAAGGTTTAGAAATGGAAAGATGACTTGTATGCTTCACTCAAGGATAAATTAAAATTGAAACTGGTGCTGGGTGAAAATTTGCATCAAACAACCCATACATGGAAAAAACCCATATAACAAAATTCACTTGGCTAGGGTTAAAGTTGGCATTATCATATAGTTCAAGATACCATAAAAGGAAAGCCCAAGTAACACTTGACTACTTGCAACCCTTAATTTTACAAAATCCTAATGTGTGTGCAGTTTTTGGTAGCTTTAAAACTATGGCATATTTAAAAAAGTCCACCGAATCAACATTTAAAATGACAATTAAAGTATAGAACAGAATAGTTTTCAAAGGGAAAGAATATGTATAAAGTAGAATATGTGGAATGAATTAAAAGAACAAACAAGGTCACCCAAAGTCGAATTTCACTATAAAAGCTCCCAATGAAAGGGGGGAAATGGCGGGCGGGTACCACTAAAGTGAAAAGGCATGCAGTTTCTCAAGAATAAACTCGTTATGGAATACCAGATCGGAGATATCAAATCAAAAATCCAACATAATCCTACTCAAATGTAAAAGAATGACATTAACATTCTACATCTGCATGCCTAACAATCCAGACACCAAGTAATGGATTTCAAAACAGCTCATTTACAGGTAAACATCAGAACCATAATTTCAGTTACCTCAACATCTGCACCTCGATGATAATCCATTGCCAATGTCTCTGCTGTCCTCTTTCCTTCATCGTAACAGCTCCTCTCACCTACTCTTTCCAACCGCACATGTGCATAAACATATTAAGCAACAGAAATGCATTGTGGACGCAAACATCTAACATACAAAAAGAAACTAACAACACACCTATAGGATTCACATTTCCCCAGTAAGTCTCCTTCTGAGGATGCTCCAGCGGGTCGCCATAAACCTCACTGGTACTAGTAAGCAAAAACCGTGCCCCAATTCGCTTGGCAAGTCCCAGCATATTAAGGGTACCCATCACATTGGTCTTGTAATCACAGTCAAGGACCTCAAAACCCGAAATTTCAGAATTCAACCCAAAAAATCAAGCAAACAGCAACAACCCAAATGCCAAAATTCAATAAAAACTACGATAAAAGCATAATTAGTTGAAAAGGATATAATTGTCTTGACTGGGTTATACTTGTAATGAACAGGGGAGGCAGGGCAAGCCAAATGGTAGATCTGATCCACCTCCAACAGAATCGGCTCGACGACGTCGTGCCGAATGAGCTCGAACCTCGGGTTCCCGAAATGATGCACCAGATTGTTCTTCCTCCCAGTGAAGAAATTATCAATCACAATCACATCATTACCTCTGTCAAGGAGCTTGTCAACGAGGTGGGACCCAACGAACCCAGCTCCGCCGGTGACGACGATGCGGAGCCTCCGCTTGCCGAGGCCAACAGGGACGCGACCGACCTTGGCATGAGTGGGCTTGGAGACGAGGTCGTGGGCGGTGGAGAAGGATCTGGAGACGGTGTTGATGGCAGAGTTGGGATCGGAGGGGCCGAGGCGGGAGATTGTGGGCTGGAGGATGAAGAAGGTGGAGCCGATGAGAATGCCGACGAGGATGAAGAGGAGGCGCTGCTCCTTGAAGAGGTAGTTGATGGATCTGGGGAGGGATCGGGGGTGCTTGAGAGCTTTGGGGGAGTAGGGGGAGCTTAGGGTCGATGGGGTCTCTTCGTCCCGCCGGTGGTTCACACTCGATTGCTTGTGCAGTTGCTTCATCATTACAATTTAGGGAATTGGGGATTTGAGGATTTGAGGATTGGGGATTGAGATTTTTTTCTGTCTCTTCTGGTTTCCTGGGTTTGGGGAGAAAGACAGAGACTTTCAGGTCCAGGTGAAAAGGATTAGTCGGGGACTGCGTGTGCGTTTGTTTTGGTATTTGGGCGAGGAAGGTGAAAGGTCTGTTTCTGAGAGCGGGTTATGGTCTGTTTCCGAGAGGGGGTTATGGTGATGGCGATGGAAGGCGATGGAAGGCGATGGAATGTTGGGGGTTGCTTTTGAGTAATTAGGAAGGGATTTGCATTTTGATTGGACCCAGACTTGACGACGACGCGCGCCGGTGGCAGTTGGTGTGGGGGAAATTATGCTACGAAAAAGGGCATGAGTTTCCTTAGCTTAGCTATGTTTTGAAAAATGAGCAGTGAAGTAATACACTTATTATCTGTAGCATCACGTGACTGTAAATTGTGAGAGCAAACTGTTGATTGCTCTTTTCAACTTTCACTTCATTTTCGATTTCTCTTTAAATTTTTCAATTAGAAAATTAAGGACTCGAACTAATTTGTTTGGTCAATTTACCCATGCTGGAAGTATGAGCACAACATGTGAGAATACTTCGGTCACTTTGTTCTTCAAAATAATTAAAAATCTTAGATTTCTAGAATGTCAACTTATGCATGCAAATTTGTGTGATTCTATCATTCTATAGTTTTTGTGTCTGAATATCTAGCGAAGTGATATTTTTGTTCTCAAATGAGAGTCATGTAGGGTGCATGTGATAAAAGTTAACGTTAATTTGAATGGAATATGGAAAACTAACGGTAAGGAGGAAATTGGCCGGAAAAAATTAGTTTAAGTCTGTTGATGCACAAAACCGTGGTGGTCTTGGAACAACGTAAATCCGGCCGTGAATCCGCACAAACGCTCAAGAACACGAAGAACACATAAGAACACAAGGCTTTTATCGTGGTTCACCCCAAT
>JADOBS010299920.1:0-10189 GCA_015708375.1 Cydonia oblonga | reverse complement strand
TGTGTGTGTGTGTGTGTGTGTGTGTGTGTGTGTGTATAATTGATAGTTCCACAAATGCATATATTCATGCATACATTCATGTAGTGCTCATCATTGCTACACCCCGATGTTAGTGCTCCCGCTGCGGGCTAGGGCTAGGCTTCACGTGATTTTTCACCTCCTGCACCGCACGCTTGCCTTCAATCCAAGTTAGGTGCTAGCCTGTCGTACAAGTTGCATTTTAGGCGACTCCTACTCGTAGGTGACTGCGCATAGCGCTAGCTTCACGTGATCATAACACTAGAGCTTATATTATTACACCTAGCCTGTCGTAGAGGTCGCATTAGGCGGCTCCGACTTATATGCTAGCATAGATTGATGAGCCATAGGTGTAGTGGTACAGGTAACTTTAGGTGACTCCGACTTGCGTGCTAGTATGGATTGTTGAGCACATGATTATATTTATATTGCTAACGTGATACTGTGTTGTGCATACTTCTGGATTTACTATCGAATTGCATTTGATATCATACCTATATGTAGTATGATTTTTTGGAAACTATACATGTTTTACGATGAGGGGTTATAACGTTTTGAAGGGTTTATTAAAACTTTATTTTCAGGCCCACTCAACCTTGTTTTTCACCCCTCTAGGCTTTAGCTGTTGAACGTTTGTATGGATGAGGATTCTTGGCGAATATCAATATAGGTGGCTGCTTCTGAGGGTATAATCCTTATCCACTCTACTGTACTTTACTTATGCTCTGACATCACGTGTGAAATAGATTCATTCCCGCTCACCAGCGCACTCTTATATTTAGGCACTTTTAGGTTTAAATTTATTCACATTTTCCACATCACTACACTTTATGACTTCATCACCTTCCAGGTGTCAGCCAGCATAGCTTGATTCAGAGTCCTATTGGACATAGCGGGTCGGAGTGTGTCATCTGCAATGTTAAACTGAAAGATTAATTGACAATGGCTTTAAAATTAACAGAAGATCTTTCACTCTTTTTCCGATGTTCACCAATGGTAGCAAATTTGTTGATAAGCTACAATATATTTTAACCTGCCATTTAGGTTATTTGGAACATGATAAGCTACAATATATAGCCATTGTAGAATTTCAAGTTGTTGCAGAAACCAAACCAGCACGCTGCCTCACATCGACTCCCTGCAAAAGCCATTCCATCCTTATTATTTGAAATTCATGAAGCTACAAATATTTAGGACAGAGTAAAATTTAGTTCTAAAAGCATATAAATTCAACAACAAAAGTGAAATGAAGTCAAGTGAATGAAGGCATGCATATCTGAACTGTAGTTTACAAACTGTCGCGGATATTACACACAAAAAATAAACTTCAAATGAAATCCAAATCGATAACTGATCGGTTGGGGAAAACGAGGCTAATGCTGAAAATTTCAATCGAAGATTCACCTCACATCGCATCAACTCTACAAAGACCACCCCAAAAATCTCATAAGAAAACTATGCCAAACAACCATTAACAGGACACAGTCGAGTTTCCCTTACATTTTGATTTAGAGTCGACTATCATGCATAAATTTCCAGAGGTCTCTTTACTGAGCGTTAAGCATCTTCCCAGGTTTAGTCCTCGTTTTTCTCCAAGAAGTCAAAACCTCCACATCCTTTTCGATTCTTTGATTAAGTGTAATATTTGGCTTCTCAAATATCTTACAACTAGGCAACAAAAATGCGCTTTCTAGTTTCGCATTCCCATTGTTTAACAAAGAACCCTAAAATATTTTCGAAGAAAGGCTTGAATTGGACAATGTAACGTACGGTAACTGGCCTGATAGAACCTTAACGATTATAACCCACTAAGGCAAGTTTCTAGCAGATGAAACCTATACTTCTGACACCAAACATAAATCCGCAACACCAAAGAATTCCAAAAGTAAATATATACGGAATACATGGGTCATATAGAAAACCAAGAAAGATACAATCTTGATGCAAAGAAAGCAAAGTTAAAATACCAAGAGCAAGATTATGCTATTAAATCAAAGAAAAGTGAGATCCATTGGAATATCTATGAATCTAATCCAAGAATGGAAACCAAAACTCTAACTTTCTCAGAGAAATTTGGACAGAAAAATCGTAGAAAGAAAGCAAGATGTGAGATATACCCTAGATCCTATATCTGGCTCTGGCTGTCATTGCTGGTGATGTATGCTTGGGAGACAATCAGACTCCCTGTAAAAACCATTCTATTTCAAATAATCACATAATATCTTTGGCCGTCTTCTTAACCCGAAATCATAATCTTACAGGAAAAAAGAAACCCATGTTTGTTCTTGTCAGAATTAGCATTATTACTTGAGATAATCAAAGGAAAATCAAAATCTTTCTCCAACAAATTTTTCAATAAGCAATGAAATCAATTGGGTAATCCATGAGAACGCAATTAAATTGACAAAAAGAAATCAAGCATTAGACTGGTAAAATTAGTAGATGTGAAATGATAAACTAAAGAATAATAATTAATTTTTTTTACCGATGAGAGGCTAATATGCATAGATATTAGGGGTACAGGTAGATAAATAAGGAGGGATGAAAAAAGTGAGAGAGATATCAAACCTTGTTAAAAATGGCGGGGTTTAAAAAGGGCTCTGTCCCCTCCTACGCTTTGCTTTCTAGGATTTGATGTGGGTTAACAAACTATCAGATAAATACTCAAGTACACACCGTATGAAAACCTTATTTACAACAAAATAATATTATTCAAGTTAGAGAATTATAATGACTATAAATCAAAACTCCAATGACGCAATGCAACAGACAAAATTACGATGAAATGGTATACCTGTTCAAAAGACACCTTGCACGCAAAGCACAAAATCCAGAACACCAACAACCAAAAAGGGGAAATTCGTGATATTATTCAAGGTATTAGGCACTCCTGTTTAAAACTCATGTATTAAAAAGCATAATTGAACATGAACGCAAATCTAATTCTGAGTCATCAAAGCAAATAATTCAAACAGAATTGAAAAAGATGATAAATGGGAAGAGAACGGAAATTGAAAATATGAATTACTAACGATGGATTATTTGATTTTTGGAGAAGAAATTTTTTTTCCGAAATATCAGATCTTCACCAATCTTTGTCGTTGATTTTGTAAAACTCTTTATGTTGGAATAAATTGAAACCACACACTGAACTCCAGAAGACGAAAAGTGATTCCCTTCCGATCATCCAACTCTAAATACTAGTGATATGTGGGTAGTTGTAAGAATAGTGAAGTGAAGAAAACCAATATCCAAGTGAAAGATAAATCTATGGTTAAATTGAGTGACACTTGTCAAGAGATTACATAGGTTGTTATAAGGTATTTGATCTTTATCTTAGTAAGGAAGCTTTGTAAAAGAATATGAGTGCTACTAGACCCACCCCACAATCCTATTTCCCCACCCCACCTTATTTTCCCACCCCACTCAAAAGATAAAAAAGAAAAACACTATTTTCCCACCAACTGATATTCCTAATATTAGACGATATGGGGTGACTGATGCTGCATAGGACTAATGCTACATATGGTTTTAGGTTTATTAGACGATATGGGGTAACTGATGCTGCCAGAGTTTATGTTTCCTCTTTCCATGGGATTCTCTATTAAGTCTAATCCCTTAATTTGAGGAAGATTGACATCTAGATGACTTCTTGATAGTTGTGTGCTAGCTACTTGTTGCACTCCCTTAATTTAAGGAATGTCAACTTTAGGGTTTACCGGGTTAGTAGGATTTGCCAAGGTAGGGTTCCTTGTAACCTTCTACCTCATTATATATCTCCCCCCCCTGTACATTCCACCAATCTATGAAAAATACATTCAAACAAACTTAAATTTTTTGCAAGTTCTAGTGTGGAGGCTGAATATCAAGCAATGGCATCGACATCATGTGAGTTAATTTGGATCAAGGGGTTACTTTTAGACTTGGGATTCTCTTGTTCTACTCCAATGTCACTCATGTGTGACAATCAAGCAGCACATCACATGCATATCATTGCTAACCCAGTGTTCCATGAAAGGACGAAACATATTGAGGTGGACTGTCACTACAATAGGACATAAGTTCAATCCCAAGTTATTCAAACCATCTATACTCGCAGTCATGATCAACTGGCAAATGTATTCACAAAAACACTTCCCTCAATTTCTTTTCAGCGTCTCCTTGACAAGCTTGGTTTGATCAATTTCCTCAATCCAGCTTGAGGAAGAGTATTAGACGATATGGGGTGATTGATGCTGCATAGGACTGTGATGCTGTATACTAATTGATGCTGCATAGGACTGTGATGCTGTATACTAATGTTGCATATGGTTTTAGGATTATTAGACAATATGCGCGACTGATGCTGCCAGATTTTATGTTTCCTCTTTCTATGGGATTCTCTATTAAGTGTAATCCCTTAATTTGAGGAAGATTGACATCTAGATGACTTGTTGATAGTTGTGTGCTAGCTACTTGTTGCACTCCCTTAAATTTAAGGAATGTCAGCTTTAGGGTTTACCGGGTTAATAGGATTTGCCAAGGTAGGATTTCTTATAACCTTTTACTTCATTATATATCCCCCTTTGTACATTCAATCAATCTATGAAAAATACATTCAAACAAACTTAAAATTTCCACACCTAAACTATCCCTTACAAAGAAAATTAGCCACTGCCACACATCCACCCACTCGACGGTAAGCAATCCCTTTCTCACCTAACCAACTCTGTCTCTAATTTAATCAAGACAGAGGATGAGCAACATCCTTTTCGACCTCGTAGTCGCTCTCGGCAATTACAACTCAAGTAGAGGACTAATCATAGAAGAAGGGTATCAAAACCACGTCAATTAGATGAATTGAGCACGGTTCCACACGGATTGCCGAAACTATAAATGGGTATGAGAGAAAAAGGAAAAGAGTAAGGTTTCTTAAGGTAATTGTAATGGGTCTATGGTGTTTGATGAAGATTTCAAATGGATGGGAAGGAATTGACATAAGAGATGAGGAAAACGATGGACTCAGCTTGGTTAGTGCTGTGTACGGTGGTTTCAACTTGCTGGGCTCATGTTTTTGTTCCTTCTATTTTCATAATTTAATACAGAAACAAAAGAATAAAATAGTTAAAGATGGCCTTCTAAGTCATTTTGCAAAAGGTTAGAGTTGTCATTAAAATTATCATTAAAATGTGATTATTGAAATAGTTTTGGTGGGTCGGTATATCACCCCCCAAGAATATAACAGACTTTGTAAAATAGTTGCTTAATTGTCAAGAAATACAACAAACTTTTGTTCTCTCTCAGCTCAATTCGCTCTCTCTCTCTCTCTCTCTCGTTGTGTTCTTTCTAAAATTCCTAAGTCATTTCTTAAAGGATTTTCTGCAGTCTCAACATGGTATCCTCGCCATAGGTGAATCCAATCCTTCCACACATTCTCTGATAATTTTATTTCTTTTCTCAACCCTCTGATTGCTGCTTCTGTGTGTTTTCTATGTGTTTTTTTGGGTTCATCAAAATCCCATCTTTGAAGATACTTGATTGATATATAATTGCACGTCAACTGTTCGATAAAAGTTCTTCGTGATGAAATTTCTTCCTGCTTCAACAATGGTCACTGTGGCACAATTGCAAATTGTGCAATCACCAATTACAAATCTCATTACTACTGTGTCATCTTCAGTTACAGTGAAATCTCCATAGAGGTTTCTTGATGAGGCAAATCTTGAAGGAATTGAAACATATGCCTATCAAGTTTAGAAAATGCATGATGGTGCTCTTATGCAACTTCTCATAACTACATTGTCATCCACTGCGATTTCCTGCATTCTTGGAAATACTAGTTCTTACACAATGTGGACAAGTCTCAAAGAAAGATTCTCTACAGTTATGAAAGCAACAATCTTTCAAATGAAGACAAAGCTACAAAACATTGAAAAAGGGTCTAATTCGATATCTGTTTATCTATAGAAAATCAAAGATGCAAGAGACCATCTTGTTGTAGCTGGTGTTTGAAGATGATGATATAATCATCCTTGCTCTAAAAGGATTATCTGCTGATTACAACACATTTCGATGTGTTGTTCAAGGAAGAGAAAATGAGATTTCATTGAAAAAGTTTAGATCACAGCTTCTTGCTGAGGAAGCCATAATTGAACAATCTTGTGAGTCTTCAGTGAATTTTAGAACTGCAATGGCGGCAAGCACTCAGTCAAAGAAAGGAAAAGCTCTTAGTCTTGAACAAAATCCATCTCAATCTCAGGGTTTTGATACATGATCTTCAAGCTAAGGGTACAATCTCAATGAAAGGTCTAATTATGGTCAAGGGTCTTCACAATATGGCTTTGGAAATTTCAATGGTAATTCATGTTATTCTGGTGGATACAAAGGGTCCAACTATAGAGGAAAAGGAAGAGGCAGGTTTTAGTATAGCAATGGTTCCAAATTTCAATCTTCATCATACAACTCAAGTCCTGGAATTGTTGGAGCTCCAAAAATATTTCAGTATACATGTTCTGATCTTCTAAATGAGATTCTTACTTGTCAAATCTGCAAGAAAAACGGGTCATGTTGTTGCAGATTGTTTTCAAAGGCACAATACAACACCTACTGGAAATGGTACAACTATACAATGTCAAATTTGTTGGAAGTTTGGGCATTCATCTACTCAATGTTATCACATAAAGAATTTTGCATACCAAGGGAGACCACCCTCAGTTAATCTCACTGCAATGTAAGCAAGTTACAATCCATTTACACTATCTGAATAGTTTTGGGTTGCAGATATTGGAGCAACATCTCACATGACCTCAGAGCTTTTAAATATGGACTTGGCTACTACATATCAAGGCACTGATACAATAAGCACTGCAAGTGGTGAAGTTTGAAAATTTCCATTATTGGTACATTAAAATTGCAAGCTCCTAGTCACACTTTTACATTGAAAAATGTGCTGCATGTTCCTAAACTTCCACAACACCTATTATCTATATATCAACTTTGCAAGGATAAAAAATGTAGATTCATATGTGATGATATGTCTTTTTGGCTTCAGGATAAAATCACAGGGAAAATACTACTCAAGTGTTGGAAATGTGCCCTAAAACCAATCATATGATAATACTTTACGGACATTTCAATGTTAAACTAATCTAGTTTGATATAAAGGGCAAAGATTATTCTTTGAAGCCATCTCATATAAATGTTATATGCTTAAACAATAAGTCCAAGGAATATGCAATTGGGAGAATGTGATCTAAAGAAGTTACATACATGAGACCATTCTCTTTCGAATACATATCCTAAATGTTCCTGATCATAGGATCGCCAATTGGGCATTGACAGTCTGTTAAGATCAGTATGTGTTATGTCTTCTCTTAGGGAGAGTGACTGGTCTCAAGTCATTGGTATGACTGACACCAAGACAAGCATGTAGGTGCTCAATAGAGAATGAGTCCACTGAACACGATCAACGAGGAGTCGTACTCATGTCACATGAGAACTCATGGTTAGGATAATGCAAAGTAGTCATTTGACCTGAGGCATCATAGTTATCTTATGGTTAGGTCCTTGATCTTTGACTATGTCAAAGTCACTCCATCAGAGGGTGTCCACGACATAGTTATGGTTAAGCCACTTAGCCATGGATCCAAGTGAATGCGCAACAAGGGATCTCTAACCTTCAAACCGTTTGAGGAAGAAGACTCTATGATATGATTAAGAATCTTTGGCCAAAGTACGAATGATATTTAGAAAGTCGTTCCAAATCACATTCAAGGTAATCATATAAGTAAGAGAATCACATTGGATAGTAGACATGAATAAACTATCGAACCAAATAATGTGGTCAGGAGTGTTGTATTAGAGAGATACCGTATTGCATTGTAATCCTAAACTGAATAGGTTCTCCACCTCTTCTGATCAGCTTGGGTAGCCATGACATACTGCTATGTGTCACTCATGCTTTGTGGAAGCCCTAAAGGTGCGTAATCTCTAAAGGGATAATTGAAAGTAAGTTTCAATTCACAATCGATATGAAGAGTTCTAATCGCCCACTGCCTTGCTAAAAGGAACCTAATGGATCGTACACCGTGTAAGGTAGAGATTGAAGAAATAACGGAGATGAGTAAGGATAATTAAATGGTTTAATTATTTATGGCAATGATTAATTAATATGATGATTAATCAAACTAAGAAGTTCGTTTTAGATCTCGGGTTAGTTTTGGGCCTCAAGGCCCAATAGGCTTCGAATGTCAAGCCCATTGACTTAAGTTGTATGATAACTTAATGAATAAAGATTCAAGAGGGCCCAAACAGCCCAAAGACCATAGAAGGCCGGCCATGTTGATGAAATAGGGTTTTGGTTCTTTTTATCACTCAAGTGAAGTGACTATATAAAGAAGTTTATAGCCAAAATGCATTTAAGGGTTTCTTTTGGAGAAAAGATGAGAACACAAGCTCCCTTTTCTCTCCAAGAGGCCGGCAACCCTAGGAAGGTTTTACTAACATCTAAATCTTCCTAGGTCACTCATTTCCTCATCAATGCTCTCCTTGGTGTGGAAAATTAGAGGTTCTCTATTTTGGGAACTTGGAGAGAATCCTTTCAACCATCCTCCTCTAGGAAATCCGTGGAGCTAAGAAGAGAGGAATGAAGGTCCTATCTCTTGGGTCATTAGCCTTTGCTTATGTAAAGATGAATCAACAAAGGTATAATATTTCTTAACTCACTTTGTTCTTGAGTTGAGTCTTGGTTCACCACACTAACTAGGCCTTGAATTTCAAGGGTAAAGTTTTGTTTATGAGTGCATACAAGCATGATTCCGCCTTTAATTGTTAATTGCATGTTGTAGATGTTGCTCAAATGAACTTGTTTTCACAAATATTTCTTTCATGTGGTATCAGAGCCTAGGTCTCGTAGTTGGTGAAGCCTTTTGGGTTTTGTATTTTCATAGTTTATGATTCGAATGTTGTAATTGTTACAAGCTTTATTCTTGCTTCTTTGAATGTAAATTTTACTTGAAAATTTGCCGTCTCAAATGTTGTAGATGTAGTTCATATGAGCATGAATTTTGGATTTTTGGGTTCATGTTTGGCTTGTTAAAAGTGTTTTAAAGTGACTTTTGGAACCCCTAAGTACCCTAGGATGTTAACCCCCTTTTGAGTAGTGAAAATTTGAGTTTTATTGAGTGAAAATGTTCATGGAGCTCTTATGGATCATCATAGATGTTCTTCATTGTTCTTGTTATGTTCTTGCTAAGAACAAAAAGTTTGGTGTTTTGATTCAAAGGTTTTGGTTGATTACATAAAGTCTTTGTTTTGTGTTGGTTGGTGTGACTTTTCAATCAACAAGACATTTATTTTTTGAAAAAGTGATTGGAAGGTTGAGTGTTTGAAATTATGTTAGTCATAGTTGGTGTGTACTTTGCTTTCACACCCATACCTATTTTATTTCAACAGCTTACCTATTTTTCAACTTACTTGACTTTGAGTTTCATCAAAAATACACACCATCACTCACTCTACTCCAAAGCCGGACACTCCTTCAATGGGAATACTTTTGGGCCTTTTATGCAATTACATAAAGTTTTGATACTTTTGTTATTTGCACTTTGACCCGAAAGTTTACATTTTTACGTAAAGGCCCAAAGTCACTAAAGGACAAATTGATACTTCAATGAAGTTTTTACATTTGTTGAAATTTTTGGGTTCGAGTGGTAATTACCTAAAGTAGTGGACTTTTGGTTTTTACAAAGTGACCTCAAAAGTTTTTGTTTTGCAATATAGCCCAAAAAGTTGAGGTTGTTGCATTTTTGGCCCAAATTAGTTGAGAACAAAATAGTTTTGTATCTTTAAATGAGAATTGGATTTTCATTTCATTTATCTCCATCTAAATCAATTCTATGGATACAAAAACCAAATGACAATGTTGCATTCAAGTTTAATTGGTTAAAGCGTTAATTAATTAAAGAAAGGGTGATTATGAACCTAAGCCTACGATAATTGAGCTATGTGAGCCGTCTTTCAAATTTGTTTGAATCATGGGAATGTGTAGATTAGATTTTGGTTGTAATTTGATATGATCAAATGTTGTAAAAGAACATAAGCTCTTCTTTACTTTAAAGTAATTTGTTTTGATCGAATGTTGTAAAAGAGCATAAGCTCTTATTTACTTTGAAGCACTGTTCTAAAAATCCCC
>JADOBS010299919.1:0-10187 GCA_015708375.1 Cydonia oblonga | reverse complement strand
ATGATTCTATACTAGTTCATGAAAACGTTGCATTCAGTTTTTTTTTTTTTTTTTTTACCTTTAAAAACGGACCAATTAATTGCTTTCACACGACAATTCATAATTTCACGGGTCGAAAAGACTCACAAAATATTTCAGCCTCTCATAATTAAAATGTCCACATTTTTACTAAGACTTCATAATTAAAATACCCTACAACTATTACTCGATTGATTGATAAAAACAAAGGGGATAAGGGTCGGAAGGGAAGGGATGACTTAGTGGCAAATGCAATCAAATTCAAGAGGCGGTGAGACAATTCATGGACAATTGGCGGGGAAGTCGCCCTGCCACGTGGCGGGGAAGTGGATATGTGTCTTTAGTCGTGTGTATAGAATTCAATTGTATGGGATTTACTGTTTGATGAGGATGAGGATGAGTTTCAATTATTAGTTATTGCTTACTCGCTTGCAACCTTTGGATTGGGACAATAATGCTTTTTTCCATGCCAAGTTGCGAGTGATTGGATGTTATATTCCAAGTTTATCGTATCTCAAGCAGGAAAAAGTTGATACGATGGTAATGTGCAATTTATAAATATTTGGTCAGTGAAAGTGAAATTTAGTACTAGTTTTCTCTTGACAAGCACAAAATGTCGAGCACATGGGTTTAATGGCTAAAAGAATTTAAGATACGGTTCGTTGATTTCATCCTCTCTTGTTGCAAGAGTTGATAAGTGATTGTCTAAGTTGGTTGAAAAGATAGAATTACTTAGGAAAAACATTCCTTAGAGCAGTACCAAGGGGGCCACACTACTAAAGAAACACGACTCTCTACAATTGCTAACTTATAAAAAATTGCTATTAATCATATACAACAGAGGTCGAGTTTCTTCTGATTATTTCCTAAGAGCAAAAATTATAAAAAACAATTAAAACAAAAAATACAAAAGACTTTTCTCGACAAAGTAAAAAAATGAGCACAACCACAAAGACTCTCTTCGACCGTGTGAAAGAGCAATCACAACCAATAGAGAAGATAGATAAGCAAAGAGGGAAAGAGGAGTCCAGAGGAATTGCTCCCGACTGCTCAAACCCAAAAACAAGGATCCTTCCTCTATTTTTTTCTATCTAGCAGCTGATTTTATATGCTTAGATATGGTTTGGCGAACAACGTGACATAGTTGTTCATAAGTTATAGTTATTGATAGATCTATTTGACGGTAAAGGGTGGATTGCGAGTCTTCCTTCAAATTAGTGACTAAATGACAGATTGCAAGGCTTCCTTCAAACTAAAAACTGGAGATCTAATAATTCTATTGTATGATTTGTATACAACTCTTCAACTCATCACAATTTACTATATTAAGCAATGTTTTGTCTTCCGCTTTCTTTGACTAACCAATCACATCTAATCAGTTTTCAGTGATTAATCTAATCCAAACAAACAACAAAATAAATTATATTGTTTGGATTGAAATGAATCAGTCAATTTGATCGGCTATATATAGGAAATGAATTATTGACCTGTGAACACCTCTCTACTCACATAAGTATACTAGCTAAAGGTGCTTATTAAAAAAATCTTGAACGTTCTACGTTCTAGTAAGCGACGGACACAAAGGTTTGAGAGCGAAAGAAAGCGAGGTTTGAGATCGACAGAAACAGAGATTTGAAATAGAGAAGTGGAAACGAAAGGAAAAGTCGAGATCATATAGTCGTAGCATAACATATGACAACGATCGACATGTGGGCAGCCGTGGACACAGACATCGTCCCACTGTGCAAAGGAGGAAAAAAAGAGGGAGAATGAACAATGAAGAGCTAATTGAGGGTATTTTTTTCATTTCATTATTGTGAATATTGTTTTTTGAACCGAGTAGTAATGTTTATATATAATTTATGCATTCTAGCACAATTGATCCAAAACAAAATTTTAATAACCACCTTATTGATAGCTTATTTATAACACAAACCTTACATTATTCTTCTGATAAATTAATCAAGTTGATAGGGATATGTCAAACTTTAAAACTTCACTAAAATGCATATACAACTAGTCAGCTCCATTCTTGATCCACCGAATACTTAATCACTTCTTCACAAATTGACAATAGTAGCTGCAAGATCTCCCAAAGGACAAAAATGGAATCAGTATCATCATAAACAGATGGAAAATATAGATAGACATTTTTTTTTAACAAATGTCTTTAAGAAGCACTAATATCATAAACTCACCCCAAATCTTCATAATCTGCTAGTTTTGCCACAACATGGTTGAAGCCAAGCCACATCTAAGCCTGGAAAATCTTCATGCAGTGGTACCAAATAATCCCAAACACAGTCAGCACAGCAATCACCAAGTACACAATTTTTGTGCCAACACAAGTTACATACACCAAAATACCAAACGGAATAAATAACATTGCTATTAACCCTCTCAGCCTTGTAACTGGAACTCTGAAGGGCCTCTGTAAATCCGGAATCTTCACCCTCAACCAAACAAAAGCCGAAAATTCGACTAGCATGCTCAAACTGAACAAAACATTCACTAAAGACGTGACATGCCTAAACTTCATGTAAGAAACCAAGTTTGATATCACTGCTGATATCAAAATTCCCACCCAAGGAGTGTCGAACCATTTTGACCGTGCCCCGAAAAGTCTAGGCAACAACCCTAATTCTGCCATGCCTAAAAGCTGGTGTGAGCAACTGCTCAATTGGGACTGGTAGACACCAATGCTAGACAAAAAGGCTCCAGCCCTAACCCATTTTTTGAACCTTTTCCCTACGATTTTTTCTGCCACAACTGTGTAATACCCATCAACCCAATCATCTAGGTCAAGAGACATGGCACCAGTTGCAGCTAGTAGAGGTATTAGGGAAGTAAAAAAAGTCAACAACCCAGCTGAGAGAAATGCTTTTGGTAATGTTTTGGGGGGATTTTTAACACCTTCCAGAACTAAAGTACTAACATTGTCCCAACAATTTAAGTTCCAAAATAAGGAATTAAAAAACAATGGCCAATTTTTTTTCTTGCTAATCTGGCCAGAAAAAACCCATTTGCTTGGGTCAATTTTGGGAATAGCAAAAACCGAAATTACTACAAATGGCAAGTATGATAAAATGCCTAGAGATATTGCAGCATGGCCAACAGTAGGCAGACCAATGAAGTTAAGAACTGAGAGCAAAAGGGTTGAAAGAGAGATGAGAAAATAGTGAGGCAAGTGTGACAAAGTTGGTAGCATCGGATCAATGTAGTCTATACAGAGAACTGGGTAGGACGATAGGTTAATGACAGCACTAAGGAACTTCCAGAAACCAATGAGGAAGCCCCAGAAGGGACCAAAGGCTTGGTGAGTCCATATGACAAAGCCGCCATTGCCAGGAAAGGCGGTGGCTAGCTCAGCAGTGACAAGGGCCTCAGGAATGCACCAGATGATGGGGAAGAGGAGAAAGCCAAGGATGGCAAAGAAAGGCCCCCCGGAACCCACAGTGGACTCAGTGCCATAGGGACCACCGGAGACTTGAAAGTAAATGAGGAAAACTAATGGGATGAATGCTAGTTTTTTGCTTTTGATCTTGGTGTTGCTGAAAATTGGATATTCTTGTACTTCTTTTTCATTTTCAAGAAGAGAGGTTTTCGATTTTGGAGAAGATTGGGGAGATTTCATGGTGTTTTCTTTTTTCCTTTGGGGTTTCTTGGATTTTCAATGGGAATTTCAAGAGTTATGTGATTGGATTCCAAGATTGAAGGCGGAGGATGGATTGGAAAGGCTGGTTGCCTTGCTTGCTAGTTCATTGGATATATAAATTGGTCCATGTGGCATGCAACAAAATGCTGTCAATGCTGTCAGAATGTATGCAACTAATATACTCAAACAATGTTTCACCTCTTCTGCTGCCTCTTTGTGGTGTTGTACTGAGTATGCTGCTTCCTGGGAAATTGCTTATACCAGTACACATTCTTGTCACTTATGAGAAGGGGGTATGATTAACTTTTACATGGTGATACGGGACGTGATGAGTGAATCAGGATGATGAGTGATATATTTACAGTGACACCCAAGTTTTTCTCTGAGTGGTTTGTACAATAAACTATAATTCATCACCAGAATACAACTTTCATGCACATGTACATTACAAAGTAGGTTCATCATCTAGTTAAATAATTTTCATGTGGCAACAAAAGGTCTGAGGTAAATAAAACATATGGCCTCCTTTCATTCCCCTTCTTGCTTCTTGTACTGATCATGCAGCTTCTTTCTTGGAAATTTCTTCGGCTCCTAACAACAAAAGAAGGACAAAAGTAACTTTAGATTCCTAAAGTTATCTTACCTTATTTTCTTGTACGGCAAACCCGTTCCCAAATGTTAAGCTACAGATTGTGAAGAACATCAATGGCAGTTTCTATGTAATCTAGAGAAAGAGAGAGAAGTATAGCTGAATTATCTTCTTGTATTGAATGAATAATTGTTACAGCTCACAGTACAAGTATATGTATATGAACAAGTTTCCTTGCACACTAAGTAAACTACTACTAACCGACTAAACAAACTCATTCATCTATCTATTGACACTTGTCACCATCTGGTGGCTCTATATCTTTACATCTCCCCTCAATCATATGCTTGGAGGAGCCAAGCATAAGATTGAAACAATGATGCTGAAACAAAGGTGCAGAAATACCCTTGGTCAAAATATTTGCAAACTGATATTTTGAAGACACATGAGAGACATGCAAATCTCCTTGAATGACTCTCTCCCTTACAAAATGGTAATTGATTTCAATATGTTTCATCCTTGAGTGAAAAAGAGGATTAGATGATAAAGCAATCGCAGAAATGTTGTCACAATAAATGACTAGAGCAACTAGAATAAGTACGCATAAATCACATAACAACTGCCTTATCCATGCTATCTCAGCAGCGGCAATGGCTAAAGCTCGATATTCAGCCTTTGTAGATGATCGAGAGACAGTGTGTTGCTTTTTAGAGGCCCAAAATATCGGATTGGAACCAAGATAGACAATGTGACCAAAAGTAGATTGTCAATCATTTGGGTCTCCTGCCCAATCCGCATCAGTATAAGTCTGCAACTGTGGGTACCGTTTGGTACGTGGGACGAGGCGTTCCGTCCCACGTTTCGTGTGCCTAAAACAGGTGGAATGCGTTGTTCCACAGGATGAGTTTTGGGTGAATTTTCGTTCCACCTCACCCCCTGGAACGACTCGTTCCACATCTGTGGAACACAAAATTATAACCTCTATGTCTCCTTCTTCTTCCTCCTTATTTCCATTCGAGGGCATCTTTGCTCCCTCTCTGTTCCATCCCGTCCTGTCCCGTCCCGTCTGCATGCCAAACGATAGGATCCTGATTGAAATCGAAGACCATAGTCCATAGTGCCACACAGATATCACAAAATCCTCTTAACAGCCACAACATGAGTATCTATAGGACTATGCATGAACTGACAACACTGATTCACAGGAAAAGCAATATCAGGCCGAGTGAAGGTCAAGTATTGCAAAGCTCCCACAATGATGCGATATTGGTATTGACTGCGATAAGAAGTGCCCTCAGTTTTAAACAACTTGTGATATGGAAAACATGGTGTTGCATAAGGCTTGGAATCTTGCAGATCATCCTTTTCAAGTAAATCTCTGATGTACTTTGACTGTGAAACAAAAGACCATCATTATGATATGTTATATGTAACCCCAAGAAATATTGTAATTGCCCCAAGTCTTTCATTTCAAACTCCTGAGTTAAAGCTTGAACTACCTTGTCAATCAATTGGGATAAACTACCAGTACGAATGATATCATCCACATAAAGAAGTAATACAACAGTGCCAAGACTAGTGTGTTGCACAAAGATAGATGGATTTGCAAGAAAAGATTTAAAACCCAAACCTGGTAAAAAAAAACTTATAAATTTTTCGTTCCAAGCTCGAGGAGCTTGTTTCAAACCATAAAGAGACTTATGCAACTTGCAAACATAGTGAGAGGGATGTTCTGTACTTTCAAAGCCTTGTGGTTGAGACATAAACACTTCTTCATGTAAATCACCATGAAGAAATGCATTCTTCATATCCATTTGTCGTAATGATCATTTGAATAAAGCAGCCAATGCCAAAATCAATCTAACTATTGTAGGTTTTACTACAAGACCAAAGGTCTCAATGTAATCAATACCCTCATCTTGACTATACCTTTTAGCAACTAAGTGAGCCTTATATCTTGCCACTGAACCATCAAGATTGGTTTTGACTCTATACACCCACTTGCAACCTACCAGGTTCTTGTGAAGTAGCAATGGCACTAAGGACCAAGTATGATGTGACTTCAAGGCTATGATTTCTTCTTCCATTGCAGCAATCCATTTATTGGCAGACTTAAAGGTTGTAAGTTCTGAAACCGTTGCAGGAACCTGAACTGTGGCTGAGAACACTTTCTTCTTTGATATGCTACTCTTGGATCGAGTTTGCATAGGATGCAAACTTACTGATGTTATTGGAAGGACAATGGACAGATTTTCAGGTTGAAAATCCAAATCAACAGGGACTGGGGACTGTGTAGCTTCTGTAATTGATTCCACATATGATGTAGGTGTAATAAGACTTGAATTTGAACACTATGAAGATCTAGTGGAATGAGATGTGGAAAACTCTTAGGCACTAGGGGTAGTAGAGACTAAAAACTCTGAGGCTCGAGAGGGTATAGGTGGTAGGACAGTGTTTGGGAATCAACTAGTGAAAGGTGAACTAGTTTATGCATTGGTGTTGATGTGAATGCAGAACTGGACAATGTGATGTTGGATGCAACTATAGATGAATAAGGAAAACTTGTCTCATCAAACAAAACATGTTTCGAGACAAAGATTTTCTTTGTAAGTGAATTAAGACAAAGATAACCTTGTATTGACCTACATACCCTATGAAAATACACTGTGAAGTATTAGGTTGCAACTTACTGGAATTATACTGTTTTAAGAGAGGAAAGCAAGCACAACCAAACACTTTGAGATGAGATATAGTAGAAAGAGTGCCAAATAAACAGGTAAAAATAGATGATATGTGAAGTGTTGGACATGTCATCCTATTAATAAGGTAAACAAAAATGGCACAAGCATGGAACCAAAATGTATGGGGTAATCTGGCAGTTTGCAACAAGGTAATGGCAGTTTCAAGAATGTGTTTATGCTTCCTTTCAACTCGACCATTCTGTTGGGGAGTATAGGGACATAACATTTGATGAATGATTCATTTATCCAGTAAGTAGTTTTTGAATTTGTGACTGGTGTATTCACCACCACCATCACTTTGAAAAACTTTCACAGTTGTAGAGAATTGAGTAACCAAGAAGCTGTGAAAATGTACAAAAACACCAAAAACTTCACTTTTATTCATTAAAGAGAAAATCCAGGTAAACCTGGTACATTCATCCACAAAGCTTACATAGAATTTGTAGCCTTCAATTGAAACAGTAGATGAATGACCCCAAACATCACTGTGTATTACTTCTAAAGGCTTTACAATTTTATTTGCAGGAAAGGTAAATGGAAGTTTGGCAAACTTGCCTTCCAAACAGGATTTACAAACAGAAGACACATGATCTAAAAATGTAGGAATTTTTTACTGTTTTAACATTGCAGAAGTGACAATGTTAGAAAGGTGTCCTAATCTTTGGTGCCACATGTTTATTTTGATTTAACTGCCAAGATAGCAGCTTTGTTGCTGAAAAGTTGCATTGTATTTATGTGCTTGTGAAATGAGATGTTGTGGAATATGAAAGGCTATGCGATAGAGGCCATCTCTACACAGTCTTTGAAGAAGGATGTTCCCTGCGATCTTGTCCTGGATCCAAAAACAGAATTCATCACAAATGAACCTGCATTTATTATCTTTATATAATCTATATATAGATAACAAATGCTATGATAACTGAGGCACATGTAAAATTTTCTTGAACTTAAATTGAGGTGTATGCAGAGCAGAATAGCCTATATGAGATATTGGCAAACCTGAGCCACTTGCAGTTGTGACTGAATCATTGCCCGAAAATGGTGTTGCCAGATTGAGATTAGAGAGATCTGAAGTCATATAGGAAGTTGGTCCAATATCAGCAACCCAGAATTGCTCATATGGTGCAGATGGTTGAAATGTAGTATACATTGCAGAAAGATTGGAAGATGGAAGATGAAGGCCTGCCTTGAAAAGTAAAGTTGCCCTATGATAACACTGAGTTGCAGTATGCCTAAATTACAAGAAAATTCGGCATTGAATTTTGGATGTGGTAGAAGTTGAAGAATAGTGTCTTTGGAAACAATCTGCAGCAATATGTCATCTTTTATTGCATATCTGACAGATATGAACTTCATAGCCATGTTTTGGACAAGTTGAAATGTGAGGATTTGCATGGCCAAGAATTCCAGCACTTGGATTTGGAGATCCTGGATTGTACCTCAAATGGAAGTTGTTCCTGCCCCTACCACATCCTCGAAAACCATTTGTAGTATAGCCTCCATTATAATTTGGGGAATCACCATGATACGCACCACTAAGAGAATCACCATTGTAATTGGTAGACTATGAAAAGCCACTAGATGACCCTTATCCGAGCTTAAGAGCTTTGCCATTGCCTTGTTTGTCTTGTGCAACCATTGCAATAACAAAAGGCTCAGAGGTAGAATTGTGCTCAATAGTTTCTTCTTCTATCAGTAACTGGGATCGAAACTTTTTAAGTGTGATAACATTCTCCCTACCCCTTATAACTATCCTGAAAGTATTATACTCATAATGGAAATATTTCAATGCCAAAATTAAAATATCATCATCTTCAAATATAACACCAGCTGCAGAAATATGATCTCTAACATCTTTAATTCGTTGCAGATATGTAGAGACATAATCTGACCCTTTCTTGATGTTTTGTAACTCAGTTTTCAACTGAAAATTACTGGATTTTGTAACGGTAGAGAACTATCCTTCAGATTAATCCACATATCATAAGAGCTCAAACAACCAATAACACATAACATAGCAGTCGGAGACAAAGTAGCAATGAAAACCTGCATTAATGCACGATCATGCCTTTTCCAAATTTGATAGTCATCAGTTTCAGCACCTTTAGTATTAACATCATCATCAAATCGTTGAGGACAACGCCTAGTACCATCCACAAAGCCTAAAATGCCACAGCTTTCAAGAAGCAACCGAATTTGATATTGCCAAAGAAGATAGTTCGTATCATCAAGCTTTACAATAACAGAAGTAGACACATTTGTAATAAGAGTTGTGATCGGTGACGAAACTATGTGCAATTGTGCATCCATCACCATATTTTTTTTTTAAGGAATTGAGAAAATTAGGGTTTCAAAGAAAGATTTCAAGAGATTTCAGAAGAACATATCGTAATCAACGAGAAGATTCAAAGATAGGACATAGAGACAAAAAAAAAGCTCCAATCAGACATTTCTTCAAGCAAGTAATGAATATGCTTACAAACGATTGTGCAGATCGATATCAATGTTGAATGCAGAGCTCAAATCCAAGAGAAATAGCAGCAATATGCAACACAGCGCACGAAAACTTCAAGAATCAAGAGCAGAAGCAGTGAAATCCTCAGGATCGAATAACGACCGACGAAGATACCATGTTAAGCTACAGATTGTGAAGAACATCAATGGCAGTTTTTATGTAATCTAGAGAGAGAGAAAAGTACAACTGAGTTATCTTCTTATATTGAATGAATAATTGTTACAGCTCACAGTACAAGTATATATATATATGAACAAGTTTCCTTGCACACTAAGTAAACTACTACTAACCGACTTAACAAACTCATTCATCTATCTATTGACACTTGTCATCATCTAATGGCTCTATATCTTTACACCAAAAACCGACATATTTAAAATTGTTAATCTCAAGACTTAACAAACTCATTCATCTATCTATTTACACTTGTCATCATCTAATGGCTCTATATCTTTACACCAAAAACCGACATATTTAAAATTGTTAATCTCAAACTTTCTTTGAGTAAGTTGCTTCTTAGTACAACGGCCTAGTGGTGTTCCTCTTCACTTATAAGTGAGAGGTCTTAGGTTCGATTCTTACCTTGAACCACATTATTGCTAGCCCATGTAAGGCTGATATCGTTTGTTGTAAAAAAAAAAAAAAAAAAAAAAAAAAAAAATTTGTTTG
>JADOBS010299918.1:0-10186 GCA_015708375.1 Cydonia oblonga | reverse complement strand
AAAACTTCACCTATAAAGCTTAAAAAAAAAATTAAAAAAAAAAAAAAAAAAAGGCCTGGGCTTCCTCTTCTTTGGGCCTAACAACCTTCATAAAAAATATATATGAAAGAATTTTGGGCTACCACTTAGAAAAGAAAAGGGTGAGGTTTTGTTAATTTGGAAACTTGACTACTAGCAAGACACTTCCTTTGTCAACTCCCTCGACCGAAGACTTGGGGGACTTCTACCATATGCTACTACACCTCGATACTTGGAAGTTTCACGACTATTTAGTGACTTGGATTTTTCAAGTCCCCAACCGAGAAGCTTTCCTGACTCAGGAAATTAAGGGAACACTATTTCAACCTAAAGGCTTCACCCACAAAGTTTCAACATGCAAACTTCAACAAAAGAAAAAATTCAAAGAACTTAGTGAAGGATGCCTTAGTGTATTTAACACAATACGCTGAATGAAGTAAAGTTTATTTATTGATATCTCCAATAAATTACAGATATGTGCATACACATAAATCAAAACAAAAAACAAGAGGGAGCCTTCACAAAGGTTGCTCATAAAAAGCCTCAACACTTGGCAGGACCTCAGAAAGAGGAGGCACCGGAGGAGGATCATTTGGGGCCACAGTACTGGGCAGAACCCCAGAAAGAGGAAACACCGAAGGTTGATCATTTGGAGCTTCAATATGTGGTAAAGCTCCAGAAGACGAAGGCAATAAATGCCTTTGGAATAAACCCAAAAACCTCTGATGATCACTTAGAATCCGCCTCTCGCATTCCTACAGCTGGTCAAGCTTTATCTTCATACTCGTGGAGTAGTTATGTGCAAGCATGTGCAACTGTCTATTTTTATGCTTGAGCCTCCTGATCTCTTGTTTGAGACTTGCCACCTCAGCCGTCAATGATTCAACTTGGTGGGTTCGAGCAAATAGGCGCTGACCCATATTGGATACAAAACCCACACACTGAACACCAAGGGCCAGAGAATTTTGAACAGCCAACTCATTGGACCGTTTGGAAAGTGTCCTGTTGTCTTTGGGAGTGAGAAGATTCTTAGCCACCACCGTAGCAGTAATGTCCTTCTTCATCACAGAGACCCTAATGGTAAGAGGACCAGTAAGGGATAAGAAGGATAGGCGTCATATGTTGTCTTGAGGAGACATGGCTACCTCTTCCACAACATTCAAGTCAAAATAACGGTCGGATGGGCCAGCCATTTTCAGAAATGATGAAGGAAAAATAAGGTCCAAAAAATCTCAAAAGTATAAAAATAAGGGGAAAATTTCTACAAGTAGTAACTCTCTGAATGTACTTCTTGAACACAATTGGTGCCCGTATAAAAGAAAGGGCAATAGGGTCGCTTGTTCAAAAATCGAAGAGGCACCACTCTCCGAATTTCTAGAGTTAGATTTTCCTGGGTAAAATTTGCCAACAATTTTCACACTCAACATCAGCACCTCGGATACCACGGGTAATTTTGCGAAAGATCTCTAACAAAGTTAAGACACGTAAATTTTGAAGGTCCAGCTAATTGGAAAATCCTTACACGGGTAAAGGAACAACACCATTACTGGCTAATTGGCAAATCCCTAGATGTGTCGACCTTCATCTTTCGTGGCAAAGCATACTCACAAGAATGCCTAATTTTTCCTCATATCCAAGAACACACCTTCAATAGATTTGCTTGTTTAAAAATTGAAGAGGCAACGCTCTCCGAGTTTGAGAACCAGATCTTCAACATATCTTTTTGTTCGAAAATGGAAGATGCGCCGCTCTCTGAATTTCGAGAGCCAAATTTACTTGGATAAAATTTGACTGCAATCTTCACACGCAACATCAGCTTTCCGAATACCACAGACCATTTTTTCAAAATGCTCTGACAAAGGTAAAACACGTGAATCTTGCAGCTCGTACTACATTACTATGACCAAGAAGGGTAAATGAACAACATTACTACTCGCTGTTGGGAAAATTCCGATATATGTCAACCTTTATCATCCACAGCCAGGTAGACTTATAAAAAATACTCAACTTTTCCTCACATCTGAGAGGGCACTCTCAACGAAGTCTCTGGAAATACTCAGCTTTATTCACCCTCTGATAATACTTCTACAAACAAGTTACGCTAGAGCAAGAGTATCTCATATCATCAGGGTTGAAAGTAAGAGTATCCCATATCATGCTTTTTCCCTGTCTTTTCCTTTTCTCTTGCTCTTGCCTGCAGGGCAAAGAGAAATAACACAATTAGTCGGAACTTGAAATCAAACTTCCGATCTGGAACTGATTACCCAGAACCTTTGCTTGGTTACTTACCTAGCATTGCTCTCGAGTACTCATCATTAACTGTTGTCAAGGTCACGAATTCCTTTGGCAAATACCTCAGAACAGTTGATATGATATTGGCTATTTACACTAAAGCTGCCAAGCATGGATGAGTCGTTGAGAAGTTGTGCTTTAAAGGACCATTCAATTGCAAAGGTTGCGCACCACTTCTGCGATGCAAAAGATTGAAGGAGAAGGTTCAACGATGAGCTGGAACATATCACTATAGCACGACGTCCTTCCTACAAAACCACACAATCCAGATGGAGGAGTTTAATTCAAATTTAGGCTTAGCATCCCTGCCCTATCCGAAGAGCTCGAGAAGTTTCGACAACCTTTTGCTGGCACCATCGCCAAAGAGCAAAGCCTCATCATACCACATCCACTACTATGTCAACAGCAAAAGTATCCCATATCATCAGGGTAGAAAGTACTCTAGATTTGACAGACTTGTTTTGACCCTCAAATTCTTAAGTCGGTCGCTCATTTGGAGGAAACCAAAAAACCCTTCAGCCCAGTTCTAGAATAAGCCTGTTGAAAGCCAACAAGTACAACAAAACACGTGTCGATTCATCTGTTACTTCTTCAAAAGCAAAAGTTTCTCATATCATCTCTTCTCCATGTCATTTTCTTTGTCCTTGTTGCGGTCTGTAAGACAAGGACAAGAAGAGCAATCAACCAGAACCCAAGATCAAACTTCTGATCTGAGACTAATTGCTTGGAACTCTGATTGCTTACGTTGTCTGTCACCTTTTTCGACAGATCTTCTCCCTCATAGACTTGGGGGACTCCTACTATATGGATTGTATCGCACTTGTCCAACCCCGAAACTACAATTAAGCTTCAAGTGAAAGTGATACATTACCTTGTGCATCAACATCAGCTAAAGATATTACTCCTGGGTGGAGGACGAGTACTTCCAAAGACAATATCACATCTGCCTAGGGGAAAATTGGAGAGCATACCACTTCTACCTATGGGACAAATAAGGCAAGTGAAAATTATACCACACTTCGGTACTTAGAAGTTTCGTGATTACTCAGTGGCTTGGATTTTGCAAGTCCCCAACCGAGCAGCTTCCCTCACTCGGGAACTTAGGGGAGCACTATTTGTACCATACTTGACCAATCCTGAAACTATTAAGCACCGGTCAACAGTATACCATCAAGGACCAACAAGAGTTTCTCTCTAACCAGGAGGCCAATCACAACGCGACATATGTCAACGTCGGAGACCAATCACAGTGCGAGGCCAATTACAGCACGACATGTGTCAATGTCAGAATAAAGCTAGAAACTCTTTTCTATAAAAGGAGATCATTTTCCCACAATAATCCCTAATGTCATTTGTACTAAATCATTCACTAGAACTTACTAAAGGAGAGCTTGAACATATGTATTTGTGCAAACATTTCACAATTAATGAGAACTCCTCTACTCTGTGGACGTAGCCAATCTGGGTGAATCATGTACATCTTGTGTTTGTTTCCGTGTCTCTGTCCATTTACATACTTATCCATATTAGTGACCGAAGCAATCTAGCGAAGGTCACAAACTTGACACTTTCTGTTGTACCAAAGTCTTCACAGATTTTGTGCATCAACAAGCTTAATCAATGATATATTTTTATAATAAGGCATAGGTTAATGATGAATACCACATAAGCTTTAAGTCCTTATATATAGTTAGAATTTAACTATTCTATCATTCACTCTCTCTTTCTTTTTCTTTTTTTTCTCTCTCTCTCTCTCTATAAATGTTATATGGGCTTAAGGTACTATAAATATGGATTTAGATCATCTCCGGATCAATTTGTGGAGATCCTCTAGGCCGATGGATCTCATCCATTGATATAAATCCAAAGGCCAAAATCTCTTATCTTTCCTCTTTTTCCCTCAACTCTTCTCTCTCTCTCCCTCACTTCGAAGCTCTCAACCTCGAACCACCAACTCCTCAAATTCCAAATTAAATTCAACCCCACCTCAAAATTAGCCCCAACACTGCCACTACCCATCCAACCCACAACCATCAATTGCAAGTCCCTCACCTTACCCTCTCCAAAATCAGCCCCACCACCACCACCACCACATCCCTTAGTTACAAGTCCATTGACCTTAAAATCTCAGTCGATGTTAATGAAACAACAAAGAGAGGGGTCATGTAAACCAATGTCTTTTGGTTGTAGAGATCTTTTTCATAACTATGGAAGAATTAGAGTAAGAAAAATGTCAAAGATGATGAAGAAGAAAGAGATGACAAATAAAAAACTAAAACAATAAGTGATAGTGAAAAAATAAATCAGACTTAGAGCACAGATGACCTGCAATTGAATTTGGGGTTTGTTAAAAATGGTGGGGTGTGGGGATGCAAGGGAGAAATAGGAGTTGAGGGGGAAAATAGGCGGGGGAAGAAGATTAATATGTATATTTTATCACTCTCTGTTGCCCTACGTTTTTACATGAAGGAGTCTACTCAAGTAAAAAATAAAAAAAAAAGACCCAGAAACGAACACTGCATTGCAGTGTTCGAATCCAAATGTAAAAAATAGAACTTGGAAATGTAGTGTCTGAATCCAATTGTAAAAAAACAAAACCAGGAAACAGACACTGCATTATAGTGTCTGAATCTAAATGTAAAATCTAGAGTCACGTGAGGTGTGAAGTGTAGGAGACGTGTGAGTGATGGAAAAAATAGAACTAGGAAATGGACACTGCAACGCAGCGTCTGAATTCAAAAGTGAAAAACAGAACAAAGAAACGGACACTGCAATATCTGAATCCAAATGTACAAAGGAACCTATAGGAGGCGTGTGAGTGATGGAAAAAACAAAACCAATAAATGGATACTACAACTTAATGTCTGAATCCAAATGTAAAAAACAGAATCAAGAAATAGACACTGCATTGTAGTGTCTGATCCGTATTGACTTAATCCGAATATAAAACTATAAGAAAGAGAGTGTTAGTTGAAGTGGGTGCTAGTTGTAGTTGCAGATTTTGTAATTTTTGTTTATTTTAAAGTATCACAATACATGATTGACCTATTTATAATTAACATAAATATTGTTGATCTATTGTTAATATTGTAACTTCTTATTGATTTTTCACAAAATCACCCAAATGTTAATCCTCAGATTCAGTATAGGGGTTGCAAAGTGTATGTATAGAGTTATTGATCCGCAGTGGCATGTTCTCGAACCAATGAACGCTGCAAGAGTTAGACTTATGGCGATGGAAGAAGTATAGCACATGTAGGGGTACTTGATGGTTCTTCATGAGGTGGCGAAGAATGCAGAGAGCTTTCTAAGTTTTCTGAATGCGTAGAGTGTTTAAGCGTCTAGGAGAGTGTGGATGTCTGAGTGTAGGATGTGTCTAAAGACCCCTTCTTTGTCTTGGAGCTTCAAGTCTTGATTGAGACTTGATTTGATTTTGATTTTGGACTTGATTAATTGACGAAATAACCCATACTTGATTTGAACTTGGTTCGTGATTTAACTTTATAAAATGGTTTTTATTTAATCAAATAAATCAATCACATTTCATTCTTAATTTGGCCATTATTGATTTGGCCCAAATCTTTCCCGATTTGAAATTTTTTTTTATAGATTTACCCCAAAAATTTAATTTTTTTAATTTAAATTTAAATTACTTAAAAGTTTAGCAAAGATAATTCTTTAATTATTTTCCACCAAATGTCGACGCATGTCACTTTTGATGACTCATTTGGTTTTGAGGAATCACATATCATGTATATGATTTGTGAGACACACAACACATGCCATGTAAATACTGACATATTGAAATTTTAATGTATTGGTAAGTCTTTATTCACCGAAATTTGCAAAAGTACTACCTGCTTCTTGTGGATTGATTAAACATTACTGCCTGATACTTGTCTCATAATCATAATGATAGGGATTAGTCACTCCTAAAAAAGGGGTTATGTTTTGGTTGATAGCAGTTGTGGGACATATTCAAAGCTCCTGCAATCTTTATCCCGTCGTTGATGTTTTGATGACGATCTATGAAGACAACGCAACATGCATCAAACAACTCAAGAAGGCTTACGTCAAAGGGGAGAACACCAAGCACATTGCGCAGAAATTCTTCTTCTCACATCAACAACAAGGGCATCAGAAAATTGAAGTCATGCAAATCCATTCACAAGACAATCTGACCGACCTCTTCACCAAATCACTACCGAATGTGACGTTTCAAAAGCTTGTTCAAGGAATAGGTATGCGTAAACTTCTAGAGTTGTAACATTGTTAGTTCTTTTTGGATGTCAAACTCAGAGGGAGTATCCTAAAGTATACTTTCTTGATCTTAATGTACTATTTTTCCTACAATTAGGAGCATTTTTTCCCTTTGGGTTTTTGCTACCTAACGAGGTTCTGACAAGGCACCCACCTTAAGTTGATCATCTCCCTGATGACATCCCATAGACATTTCATTTGACTTTGCATTTCTCACGCATTTTTCCTTAGCCTATGGATTTTGTCCCTACTCAGGTTTTACCGTAGTCATTGGGTTTTTTGTGAGACTTAGTTCCTTATGCAAGTTCCTACCTTACTTTGAGATTAGTGTGTTCCCAGAATCAGTGTCGACAAGTCGACTTCCTTAACTCTACATGATGCCAAATCTACTTAAGTATTTACACACTCAAGGGTGAGTGTTATAAACTTCTTATTTAAGTGTGATTGTGTAAATCCTAGATTTGATTTGATTCTAGTTATTCTACCCTATTCGGACTTGTATTCCTTAGAGGAGAAGGATTTCTTATCTCCCTTATTACTATAAATAAAGGTATTGTGTAGGGGGAATAACACATCCTTTATACAACCCCACAAACACATCTCTCTCTATATTTTCTCTCTGTGCCACTTGCCCCCTCTTCCTTTCAGTTAAATATAGGCCACAATAAAATTAAGCTAAAACTAATTTTCCATAAAGCATCGCAACTATAGGACATAGATTGGGATGCTTCAAATATTCCAACCACTTAATGTTAAGTGATAACTCATATATTTCATGCATTTATACCATCAATTTCTAGCCTCTTTGTGATGTTTTTGAGTTAAACTGGTTGCATTTTACCCTATTTTGTGTTAGTGTGCAGTCACATGCGTTTTAAGATCAATTTGAAGTCAAAAGAAGTGAAAACATGCCATTTTTGTGGTTAATCTTTATTCAAATGTGGAAATGAGTATAGTGGCCTGTTTTGAAGCCCAAATAAAGACTCCAAAGCGAATCTGGCTGGTTAGAAGACCAAGAGCAGAATGGGAAAGGAATTGGAATATCTAGCCTGATTTCGAGGTGCCAAATAAGGCAAAAACGTGTAAAATGAAGGCTAATTTGCTGGGATCACCTTGCAATCAGCTACAACCCCATTTAGCATATAAATACTAGGGTTTCAGATCATTTTGAGACAAGCCCCTCTTGGGGGTCGCCCAAAGCTCTCCCTCTTCTCTTTCTTTGGCCTTTCTTCCAGAAACAAAACCCTATTTCCCTTCACCATCTGCTACCATTGAAGAAACCACGCAGCTGCGTTGTTCTTGGAGAAGTTCAACATCAGAATTGCTTCAAGGGGGTTTCTTCTATGAACTTTAATTTCACTCATGTTGTTCTTGATATTCATATATTATGTAATCATGTTGTGTAATTAAGTTCATAGCTGGGGATTTCGATGTAGCCTTGTAAAACTATTCTATGTTATTAAGTTAAAGTATTCGATTCACCAATCTGTGTTCTTTCATTCACTGATTTTATAGTACAACTTTTTTGTTAATCTTAATGTTTGATCACCATTAGGGCTGCTTATGAATTATTTAATCAACCTTATAGTACACATCATGTGTAATCTTGGTGGACATGTGAATGAATGAAGAAACTGTTATGCATACATCCTGCCATGTGATTTCTTTGGTTTTTTGAAGTTTTCTTGTTCTTAATGGATTCTTATTTGGTAATCTAAGTTGAACATCACAACTAGGTTGCAGATTAGGAGTACTTGATCACAACCACACATCAAATGGATGATCATAATGAGTAAAACGAACCCTAGTTGCATATTGGAGAGTTGAATGCGTTTTGACTTAATTTTCATGGAATTGGCTTGTAATAGTGAAATCGGTATCCCTAGTTCCATTCCCATTATTTCGGAATCAACCCATCATTTATCTTTATTTGTCTTGCACTTCTAAGTTATTTTAGTTTTCAATTGAAAAATCTAAATTCAGTTTGCATTTTCATTGTTTAGTTAGGGATTTCATAAAGCTAGTAACTTGTAGAGGTCTAATCAGTCCCTGTGGTTCGACACCCTTACTTGTGCCACTATATTATCCTTATATTTGCACTTGAAAGGAACACAACATTAAGCCCAAGAACAAAACAAGTTAAGCAACAAGTAAGACTTACCTACATGACGAACTTACTTGAGTGGATATTTCTAAAACACTTGACATTCTTGTGATGGAGAGCACGAGAGACAAACTTAAACTTAAATAATTAAAACTGAAAATATGCACTAGTTTAAGACATTACAGACTTAAGAATTGCCCTGCACAAATTTTTCTCCCCAAGTAGATGCCTAGGCACTAGCCCCCGCCCACCGTCCGACTAGCGCTTTTTAAAACCTTGGGATTTGTTAGCTTATCAATTGTTAATTGAGATCAACGACCATATGGTAAAATATTTGAAGCAGTCTTATGTATTTATTTTTCTTAAAGGGATCGACCCGCAATTTGTTTAATTAAGTAATTGAGACAATGTCTACTTGTTTTGAAAAAATGTCATCTGCACTTTCTTTAATACTTTTATAAGAGAGGAGTGCATATTACAATTTTAGAGTATCGGTACTAGTTTATTCATTAGTAGTCACATTTAAAGCATTAGATTATTCTGTTGAAATTAAAGCATTATATTCATTAGTAGTCACATTTTTAGAGTATCGGTACTAGTTTATTTAGAGGTGGAAAAAATTCCTAAAAATCCCGAACCAAATAAAAAAAATACCAATCCCAAATCAAAAATATCCCAAACCAATTTTCCCAAAATTTCGGTATTCTCATACCGAAATTTAGGTACGGGAATCGGGATTGTCTTCCCAATATTTCGGTATTCCCATACCGAACCGAAAATATATATTTTTAATTATTTTATATATATATATATATTATTTATTTATTTATTTACATAGATAATAATACATATTATTTTTTTAATTATAGTTAGAGTTAATTTGAACGGTTGGATTGTTTCAAATTAATCTATGTCGTCCATCCATTCCTTGTTAGGCTTTCAGATGCATGATTTTTAATAAAATGGATGTCACATTAGCGACGCATTTGCATGATTTTTATTGTGTTTAGACATCGCTGTCCTTTTTTGTTGGGTTATATTTTGTCACTAACAGCAATCTCATACACACTCGACATGCCAAATGCATTGCATTCCAAGTCATTTCTTGATGGATTATTGGTTTCTTTGCTTGAGTTAGTTCTCAAAGTTACTCTAAGTTCGATTCATTCTAATGTAAGTATTTTGTAAATATTTCTTACACATATGGCCAACTATTACTTGGAATTTATGCCGATGGGAATTGTCTATACTCGGTGTACAGTACAATACTACACTTTGTGGCATGGCAATTTAGAATGTGCTCAACATCTTACTAAAATTCTACTTACATTAATAAGTTTTGTTAAATATTTTTCATTGAGAATTTGGCGTGAGTTAATGTGTTATGAATCATATTAACTTGAAAACCTTTGAATATCACACAAATGCATGTCTATATAAAAGGTTGAATTTTAGCCCAAAAGCATAATATGTCAAATTTTAGTCCAAAAGCCCAAAACCATTTCGGGATTC
>JADOBS010299917.1:0-10186 GCA_015708375.1 Cydonia oblonga | reverse complement strand
GTGCAACGGTGGAGATGCAAAAATGTATTGCTTGGGGGATTACTGTTCATTAGGGCAGTTACTGTTCACTGGGTGGATAGCATAGTGTATTGCCTGGGGGGAGGGCTCCAACGGTGGAGTTGCTCTACGTATAACATAAGAATTTGTGGTATCCACTAGTGTAAATATTTTAAATAGAAGATCGAATTCATTCATTTTATTCATATAGGATGCGTATCCCATCAAAACGATTAGTTTCATAGGATGCATATACAAACTAGTTTCGTTGAAATTAGTGAATCTATCGTTTTGATGGGATACGTATTCTACGAAACTAATTTCAACGATTCAACTGTCAAACTTGTTTATATATGCTTCAAGATCACATACGCCAAAAATCGCAAAAAACAAACATTCAGACTTTCGACGATTATAAACGAAAAATTACGATTTAATGGCTATTTTAACTCTGATTTTGATTATTGTTTTACAGCTACGTCCTTGACCCTATATGAATACAATGAATGAATTCGATCTTCAATTTAAAATATTGACACTAGTGGATACCACAAAATCTTATGTTATACTTAATGAAAGTATAAATAAACTCTAAGTGTTAGTTAATCTATTGTTTTGATGGGATACGCATTCTACGAAACTAATTTCAACAATCCAACTGTCAAACTTATTTATATATGCTTCGAGATCGCATAAGCCAAAAATCGCAAAAAACAAACATTCAGAGATCAAGTAACGGGACAAAAAATTTCGACGGTTATAAATGAAAAATTACGATTTAAAGGTTATTTTAAGTCCGATTTTGATGATTTTTTACAGCTACACTCCTTGACCCTATACGAATACAATGAATGAATTCGATCTTCAATTTAAAATATTTACACTAGTGGATACCACAAAATCTTATGTTATACTTAATGAAAGTATGAATAAACTTTAGTGAATCTATTGTTTTGATGGGATACGCATCCTATGATAATGGATGAGACACGACACGATCTGTTAAGCTAACATGTGTTACACGAAAATGATAGACACGACCTGTTTACCAGGCCTAGTTGTGAGCCACCTCATAAACTCATCCTTAAGAAAGATGCAAGAGAGGAAGAAGAAAACACGGGGATAATATATGAAGACTATCAATCTGTCCCTTACAACTCAAAATATTAAAAAAAAAATAATTTATGTCCCTCAGAATCGACGCAGGCTTTAAAATATTTAAAAACAATAATTAGTGTCGCCTAGGAGCGACACCAATACTTATGTCGCTTAAAAGCGACATTATTATTATTTTTTTAAACGACACTATTGTTTTTAAAGCGACACCATTATTTAAAAATTATTAAAATGTATGTTGGCTATAAGCGATATTAAATGTTTACATCGATTAAAAGCGACATAGACATTTTATGACACTTACAAACGACAGTAAATCCGACGTCATATTTAGTAGGTGTCGTAAATATCTTGTCTGCCACTATATTATATTAAAGCGACATCACCCAATGACATAATAAGTCCATTTTGTAGTAGTGATAGGTATACATATGTTGTGGCACATAAGATTTTCTCGTGCCAAAGATACAAGACTACATCGGTTTTTTTTTTTATCGAAATTTGGATAAAAACTCCGGCACTACTAACAGGAATAGAAGAACAAGTGCATGTACCAATGAAAACTTAGATTGTAAAGTAATATTTCAGCAATATAAAACAAAAGTGATTCTGTAAAGCATCTTCAGTCGGGTTTGGTTTTGAAGGTGACAAGCCAAATTGTTGTAAAGCATTTTTCTTAAGAGAAAATTTTCAGGGTACCACCACCCAATCAACATCTGACATGTGGCAAATCCGTTTTCTATTAAATCTCTTGCCTTTTTTTGTTTGTTCAAGATAAAAGCCTATTAATAAAAAATCTCAACGGTTGGAAAAAGAAAAAAGAAAATTTAACTCCATGAATTTCTTAATCTGTTCATCTTCTTCCTTTGTAGATTCGCAGATTGGCCCCCTTCATCTTCTTCCTTTGTAGAGTCGTAGATTCACCCAACTCCTAAACATACTAAACCTTTTTGCGTTGCTGGATTCAAGCCCTTGGTGTTGCGCATGATGGACAACTCGATCGAGGACTTGACAGAGAGCTGGCGATGAAGGACAAGACGATGCGGTGCCGTCGATTTTTGGCTAGAGAGGCGGGTGGGAAATTGACGGGATTGGGAATTGACAGTGAAGAAGGTGGTGGACATTTTCAATTGACGACTAAAATTTAAAAGAATGGGGGGTTGCAGACGAAGAAGATGAAGTTTCAGAACTTTAGAATGAGTTTTGATAAAAATAATAAAGAACTAATTAATTTTCAACATAAAAAAAAAAAAAGAAATTAAACGAATTTCAGTGCAAAAAACAAAAGGAGGAGGATTGTTTGCCCTCCCACTTTCGGTGTCCTTACATGCCCTTCTGTTTTGTGTGGTCACGCTTAAGTCACGTCAACATTTTATATTATTTTTTTATATAGATAATAAAAAAAAAATAGTAATATAAAATATTGACGTGGCTTAACCGTAACGACACAAACAGAAAGACATGAGAGGGCAGACAATCGTCCTCCAAAACAAAAAGCCACATTTCAGATGCCTATTGGTTCGGTACTCTACCTGTCATGTATGAGAGAGATTTTTCAGTGTGACTGAAACACGGAGTGCTACACCACTTGTGACTATATCAATGATAGAATATATGTGCTAAAAAATTAATAACTTAAAAAAAATATAATTTCTCATAACTTATATAAAAACACGTGATGTATCATCTATATTCTCGTTACAATGAAAAATTTCTCCATGTAGGGTGAAGTTCTCGAAACAGGGAAAATTTATCATTCCCTACACACTTTTTAATTCTTACATTATTGTAAAGCACTTCTCTTTCTCTATCAAATAAGGGGAAAAGTCGGGAACTAGTGATCACTGTGTTTCTGTCTTGCTCAATTGATTTTTCATTTACAAATCTACTAATCAATGAATTACCTTTTGAAACTGGAGCAATTTTGTTCACGCCATTAACTTTGGTGGGTGCTCATCATCTTTCTCTTACTTAATTATAATTAGATGCACTTTATTAATTTTAAATAATAATTATAAAACTAATATTAATCATAAAAAAAAAATATCAACAGTTGCTCAACCCAGAGAGATTTTTCAGTGTGACCGTCACACGAGATGGTATATCACGTATTATGACATTAATAGTGGGATATGTGCGTCAAAAAGTTAATAACTTAAAAAATATAATTTTTCACTACTTACATAAAAACACGTGATGTACCACCGTGTTCCCGTCACAATTAAAAATTTCTCCTCGCGGATGGTAGCCACCTCACTTTCCTTGCCGCTGGGCAACCCCTTCTCTTCAGCCTCTCTTTCTTCTTCCCTCGTCCCACCATTCTCTCTCTCTAAAAATTGAACAATTATGAATGAATATTAGAAAACTAAGAAAGACCATATCACAAACAACTCTTGCGCTGTTGTGTTGTTGAGAGACCATGTCAATAGAAGATTGATCTAAAACAGAATACAAGAGGCCGATAAAATGGGTTTGCTCAAATGTCGAACGATGTGTTTTGGATAGAGATAATCTGACATATGAGGAGAGAAGAAGAAGGGGCGTGGGTGTGGACGACGATGAAGGAAGGAAGAGGCATCTATCTCGACCAGTTCCGGTTCAAAGGAAGGGTGCTCGAGGGGACCAGACTTTAGATCTCTTTCTTCTCTATGGCGGAAGGTTTATTTCGTATCAAGGGTTTGTTGGGTAGGCCAGGGAAGACTGATTGGATAGAGAGGCGATGCCTATGCCTCTCCTTTATTGATAGGATTTCCATCATTTGCAGTCTCCGGCGAAGAGACAAGGGCTGATTTTGGGGAAGAAGAAGGAACGCATAAAAACTCATAAAATCTATTTTTTTTAATATTAAATTATTTTCTCTCTTCTCATTTTTTTTAACAAACAATATAATCTGGAAGTGAGCTGAGTTTTATAATAAGCTTGCAATAATATGGTTTAAATTTATCTTTTATGGAAATCGAACTTTAAGACCTCTTACTTATTATTAATGAAGAAGAATATCACTAGATTGCAACATTACATGACTTCTCTCTTCTCATTAAGTGTTAAGAGAGTCCTTACCATTGTTAAACCTGGTTATGTTAATTGGTATGTAACAGTCTTACAAAGGGGTGGTGAATGTGATCAATCCACCAAAATTAATGATGGTGAGCAAAAATGCTTCCTTTTGAAATTTATGATAAAACGAGTGGCCTAGGTAGTAGACAAATCAATTAAGAGTATTTTTAAAGGAGATTTCAAATTTTGGACATAAAATTTAAATTTGCCGCCTATGTGGCATTTTGACATCATCTAAATTTTTACTCTCTATTCGATATATCATATTAAACTATTACTTTATTATATTATAAAATAAATGATTAATAAAAGATATTTAATAATTATTAAATTGGGACCGTTCACCTTTTTATTGAACAAAAGGGGACGCATCATCTTAGCCTGATTGAAAACACCAAAGAGGGAGGATCTAAACAAATGCAGCGGTCAACAAAAACATTAATTATAATAATGATTAAACCAATAAAATTTAATTAAAAACATTAATAATTAATTAAAAATATTTGAAGCCGTTATCAAATTTGACAGCAACCCTCTTACTGTCAATTTATGTCATCACCACATAAGAATTGTAAGTTGGAGAACATTAGTGTGGTCTTTTTTTACTGTTATAACTTATGTAGACATTTTGATATCTTATTTAGAAATGCTCTAATAAGTCATGCGTAAAACGATTCTTCAAAACCTTGCCTATTTTCTTTCATAATCTCTCTAATGGCTAATTTGGGGTTGCTGTGCTATGAAAAAAAATGTTGTTTTCAGAAGCAGAAGTAGAGCTGCTTCTGCTTTCTCCTGTTTTGGTTCCATGATTTTGACAAAAAAACTTTTTTTTTTCATTTGTCAAGTACAATTTTAGCCCCAACTTTTATTAAATAATTACTTTTAAAATAATTTCAACAATGGCAAACCAACCCTAATGTAAGATCCCACATTGCCCAGGGGTGAGGATCATGTAAGCCTTATATGTATATTCTCATCTCTACCTAGCATGAGGCCTTTTGGGAGCTCATTGGCTTCGAGTTCCGTAGGAACTCCGAAGTTAAGCGAGAATGGGGTTAGAGCATTCCTAGGACGGTTGATCCATTGGGAAGTTGCTCGTGAGTTCCCAGAAACAAAATCATGAGGACGTGGTCAGGACCCAAAGCGGACAATATTATGCTACGGTGGAGTCGAGCTCGGGATGTGATGGCTGCCCGGACCGGGATGTGACACCTAAGCCATTCATAAAAGACAAATCAACTATAGCATAATTTTCATTAATATTTAGATGCATAAAATAGAAAAGAAGAAAAACAAAAACAGTGTTACACGGATTATTAGGCATACAAGCACTAATTAAAAATGTATTATAATAGAGAGGATCCTCGTCGAATTCTCTAATTACATATGTTCATTATACATCGTACGATCAGTTTTTGTCAGATACTGTTTATATTCAATTTTAAATAAAAAAAAATTACAATAATTTCTGATTGCACGATATACGATGAACGAATGTAATTGAAGGATCCTCAGAATTCTTACAAAGAGGAATCGACAAGAATCGTCCTAGTTATATTATGTATCAACTCGAAGAAAAAACAACATGATATAAGAAGCCACAAGTGATGATGTCGCTTAAAATTTATTTTCTCGTCACTCTCACACGCACACTTAAATCATGTTGAAAAGATATTGTCATGGTGATAAAGCAAAAGTAATTATTAATATTTAAATGCATAACATTGCAAATAAGAAAAACACAGAGACGGTTAAAGAAAACTAGAGAAAATCAAATCCTACTTTGATTCCTCGGCTCTCCCTTCCCTTAATTTGTTTGACTACTAAGCTTCTTTTCCTGAAACTCTCTGTAATCTCCTATTTTAGCTGCCCTTGATGCAGTGACGGATCCAGGAAATAATATTAAGGGGGGTTAGTAAGAGTGGTGCAAGCAGCGTGAAATTTTTTTTAAATTTTTTATACCAGAGATAGCATGCATATCGTCATTTCATTAAGTCTTGGTAAGCATGAAGTTATTTGGAAATGCATGCTGCACACATGTTAATGCTCCATTTGTGAGGGTAACTAACATATTCCAAGACTGCTCCCATATGAATGTTTAACAAAGAAACACACTTATCTTGAACACACTAATAATGTTTGATATCATTACATCCCATTAATATATTTGTCCAAAAATAATGATGTTGGAAGGCATATATGAAGCCAACTCTAATCTTCAAAAAAGTAGCACTCAAGATATCCATGAACATTCACCGTTAGCAGACCCCCCTGCCCCTCAATGCATCCACCACTGCCTCGATGCGTATCTATAATTCTGCTAAGCTTCTTCACCACAATCAGCAAGCGCCCCTGGATCCAAAGAAACCTGCATGTTTTTCGGAGAGACTGGAGTTACACCCTTTGATGTGTGTACTGGGAAAACTAAGACCATCTTTCACTGGAAGAGTTATAGTTTTGCAATAAATTATTATTAAATAAACGTCAGATTATACTCATATACCATCTTTAACTGAAGGGGTTAAATATAACCCCTTTAATAATTTTAAGTTTATACTTTAAATTTATTGGTTAATGTAAAACTATCGTTGTATGTTTTCAAATCTAGCCATTAAATTTGAATTAATGATTACATATTAGGATCTAGACCTCATAAAAAGGTCTAAGAGAAGGGCTACATTGGCTAGCCTGATAACACTTTGGCCAAATAATAATTTGATGGGCTCTACAAAATTATAGGCCAGCCCTCCATTAGTTCTCTTCATTGGAGATTACCTAAGTGGAAGACCTGGCTAATTAACTTGGTTCAGTCTATTTTTAAACCCCTCACTTTCCATCCGATGCATGCGATATTGAATGTGTTGGAATTTTGAATAGCCCATCATATGTTGAACAATAGAAATAACAAGAGATAGAAATAATACTCAAAAGTGTGTAACAATGGAATATCTAATTATACTCTCAATTGAAATAGCAACTCTCTTGACATATCTCAAGTCTCCTATTTCTTTGATTCTTTTTTTTTTCCTCACTCTTGGTGAACATAGTGTTCATTGCAATTTAGAGGTTTGGGTCCTTCAAATTTATAAGTTGATGGTTAAGTTGGAATAATATTGATAGTGAATATGTATGGACTACAAAGTTTATTATTCTTATTATTGATTTTAACAACTACAAATAAGTAATACATATATAAGATATACAAGCAGACTGAAAAAAATGAAACAAAAAAGAAAGAGAACTTGCACATTGTCTCAATAAATCTAGCCAGGACAGTTGCATCGTGGGATTAAAATAACAACATTATTGCATGTTCTAATTAAATTTTGGACCTTTAACTCATTGGCTGCATGTTGGTAGTGCGGTTGTGTATCATTTCCGTGATGGCTGCATGTTGGTAGTGCGGTTGTGTATCATTTCCGTGATGGCTGCATGATTGACGAATGCCATTTTACCTATATCTAATTAATAAGATACCAGGGTCCAATTATTGTTACTACTTTTTATGAAAACAAAAACGACAACGTAAACAAAACAAAACTTTTCTTTATTTTAATTGTAATGATTAGTCAGATTCAACTTGACAAGCAAGAAAGAACATACAGGGAGTAAAAGGGCCATGAGAGGACTTTGCTTCTTCGTCTCCTATGTATCAGACCGCCTCCGAAATTTCAGGGTCTGTGCGAAATATATTTTTAAAAATTAGAACACTGTATTGATACTAGAAAACAATAAGTTAAATCAAAACAAACTTTAGTCCTCATTGATTGCATGTTTATAAATGTCATTAATTATAATGAAAAATAACTACAAACATAACTTTCACTATATAATAAAAAACAACTCTTAAACAATAAAGCATGAAAAAGAAACTTCAAAACTCTAAATTTAAAGTTTTAATATAACACATTATTATATTATAAAATTAAAAAAATATCATTTTTAGAGTGTTATAATTGACACTCAAAATATCTCAATGTACTCTAAATTTTTATATTTAGAAAGTAACAAAATTACTCTTATAGGAGTGCACAATGACATTTTAAAGTGCTAACAAAAGCAGTTTATTTTGTTTATTTTTTTATTTTTAAATATAAAATATTATTACTTCATATTAATTAGATAACAAAAATTTTTGGGCCCCTTCAAATTTAATTCCTGTGTGACTGCACCTTTCGATAACGAACGCCCCTCTGGGTTCAATATGCCTAACAGCTACGCTTCCTTTTTTTACCTTATCCTTCCTCTCTCTCTCTCTCTCTCTCTCTCTCAACCCTAAAATAATTCAAACTAGATAATTTAGCCTCCTAGACTTGTGCGAAGAAAACAAAAAGAAAGACAAATTCACACACGTAGAAAAGCAGCTCAGTAGCTCTATAAATAGTCTGCAATCTGCAACCGCTGCAATGCAAACACAAAACCTAAAATGGATTCCAAGGCAGTAGCTGCTAAGCCCCATGCTGTTTGCATTCCGATTCCAACTCAAAGCCATGTCAAGGCAATGCTTAAATTTGCAAAGCTCCTCCATCATAGAGGTTTTCATATTACCTTTGTCAACTCGGAGTTCAACAACAAGCGCTTTCTTAAATCCTTAGGCCCCAATTCCCTTGATGGCTTACCTGATTTTCGGTTCGCAGCCATCCCAGATGGCCTTCCAGATTCAGATGAAGATACCACCCAAGATGTCACTTTTCTGGTTGACGCCATAAGAAAACAAAATTTCTTGGCTCCGTTTCGTGACCTCCTCAATAAACTCAACAGTTCTGCCATAACAACTTCCAACAATCCTCCAGTGACTTGCATAGTTTCGGATGGTTTCATGAGCATCTTCACAATCACAGCTGCTGGGGAGATTGGAATCCCTATAGTACTGTTCTACACTATTGCTGCATGCAGTTTCATGGGAATTATACAATTTCGTGCTTTGGTCGAAAAAGGCCTGGCACCACTCAAAGGTGAAATAACTAACACACACACACACACACATAAATATATCCGTGGCCCCATTTTTTTGAAACAACTTTTGACATACTTTTTTGTGGGGTCTACTAATGTATTTTAACGATCTGAACCGTATATCTTTTAAAACATCATTCATGTCATCCTTGTAAATAAATTAAACAAATTTAGAATTATTAAAACATTCATATGTAGTGAAAAAAAAAAGAAGATGAATATGGTTCTACAAAAAAAACACTAAATCTTTAATCCAACGATCATATGATTTTAGATTTGGGTGATTGATGGTAGACTTGACTTTTGAGAGAAGACCTAAAAGATACATAGTTTGCATCGTTGATATACATTACAAATTGGGCCCCACAAAAACGTCTGTAAAAAATTGTTTAAAAAAATGTTGTCACGGGTCAGTCCTCATATATATATAGATATATTTATATTTATAACTAGTAAAGCTTTAATTAAGTTATGGTTCGCTCTTAATTTCTTGTTTCTAAATGCAAATGAAAACTTCCGTCGTAGATGAGAGCTATGTGACAAACGGCTATTTGGACAAGGTCATAGATTGGATTCCAGGAATGAAGAACATTTGTTTGAAGGATCTCCCAGCCTTCTTTCGAACCACAAATTCCGATGACATTATATTTAACTTCGTGATGGAATCAACAGACAGATCCCATGAAGCTTCAGCAGTTGTTGTTCATACTTTTGATGCCTTGGAGCAAGATGTTTTGGATGCTCTCTCATCTATGCTTCCACTTGTTTATACCATTGGCCCTCTTCAATTACATCTCAATCAAATACCAGAACATCCCTTGAATATTGGATACAGCCTATGGAAAGAAGAAACTGAATGCCTCGAGTGGCTAAACACCAAGGCTCAAAATTCAGTTGTGTACGTGAATTTTGGCAGTATAACGGTCATGTCACCTGCACATCTAGTCGAGTTTGGTTGGGGACTTGCAAACAGCAAGCTGCCCTTCTTCTGGGTAATTAGACCCGATCTGGTAATTGGCGAATCAGCGATTTTGCCACCTGAGTTTGTGGCTGAAACAAA
>JADOBS010299916.1:0-10186 GCA_015708375.1 Cydonia oblonga | reverse complement strand
CATTTATGTATGCATGATATGGTAATCAGGGTCAGAATCACCGTAGAATGGCTTGAACCTTAGTTGAGAGAAATTTTCTGGCGGGGGCACTCTTTTAATTGTTGCTGAAAGGGGTTTCCTGACTCGAACCATCAGCCTATTTAGAGTGCAAGACTGGATGAGACTTGCATGGTTATCTTCGTTCAGAGAGTATCACTGTTCTTGGTTCCAAGGAGCCTCAAATTCATCGAACCTTAAACGATGGGGTTCTGCCCTCGCCACCCCTGAGGTGTTTTGAGGGGGATTCTACGGATCCTGGGTTCCTTCTTCTGTGCCCGCACTTGGGATCCACCCATTGTCAGTGGGATTTTTTCTGAGGTTTGCTGCGTTTGCTAATGCCTGAATGGTTGGAGATGTTATGGGATCGCCTTCTAGAGTTATGATGATTATGCTTTCAAATCCAAAGATGGGGATTTGTGTAAGAGACGTTGTCCCACTCGAGTTCTCCAGGTTCTTCATTCGTTTTTCAATGTCCATGAAGTTGGAATGGCTCTCAATATGAATGACAGTCTAGTTCTTCTATAGATTTTTTACAGAAGTGTTGATCCTGGTTAAAGTTTTCCAAATCTGATCCATAGAGGGGGACGTCTTCTGACTTGATCTCCTCCTTCCCTAGAGGTGGTTGTTATCCCTTGAGGGTCGTTGCTGGTTCCAGGCATTGTTGTAGTAGTTAAAGGTAACGGGCCTCTTGCCCCAGGGATAACTGATGCATCAGAGGGTAGGCCTTCTTTGCCAGATTAGCTGAGGTAAGCGTTAACTGAACTTTCTTCAGTTGGCATGTTTGCTAGTGCAATGGTATGGTCTAGGGGAATATGGGTTTTCTCTTAATGAAAGCACTAATTGTTGGAATCAAATATGTTGTACCTTTGTAAGTGGCAGTTAAGCAAAAATCTAAGAAACGTGAGGGAAAATTCTCTTAAAAAAAATACAGGAAGAGTCCATATTGTGTGGTTGTGAGTGCCTTTGAACATTCTCTTATTAAGGACTTTGAACTTTTTTTAAGGGTAATGTTAGTGAGACTAAATTTGCAAAATTAAATAATGTGTCACCAATATTGATAAACACGTTTATCAACGTTTAAGTAATACACCAATGATCAACTTTCATGCCTTTTATTTTTCAAAATTTAGTTTACAAATTTAGTCTCCATAGCATTACTCTTTTTAATGAGGATGATCGAGGATAGGCACCTCAAGCTACTCATACAATTTGATCGTCGAACTACAAAAGTTAACATGCAGAAAACGGTCAGAAAGAACCAAGCTTCGAGATTTAACCACAACTACAAAAGTAGACTATTTCTTGTCCGCTTCCAATGATTAGAAATGACTAACTTTCCGGTAAAATGCCCATCTTCGAAATTTTATTTAAATAAGAGGATGAAGCCAAGACCCCACAAAAAAAACCCAAATATAATGTATGGTAACAGTTCTCATAGATAGAGAAAAGGTTTAATTGTTTTTGTTTTTGTTTTTTGGTAAATTGATTGTTTTTGTTTTATTTAAGGAAAGGTACGTTATTCGTTTCAATGAAATAGAACACGTACAAACTGAGGATAGCGTTTATAATTAAAACCTTGACGGGGCTTTCAACCCGGTCGAAGGGAAAAGAGCATCCCGCACAACAAAGAGAACTATCCTCAAATGTCAATACATAAAGTAACGCTACAAACTTTTTTCAAATAAAATATCCCTAAGTAAATCAGGAGGATCTTCAAACCATCCAATCTGATGAGTACTGCCCAACCCCATTCGTGCAAGCCTATGTGCAGCTGAATTACATCATCGCTGCACCAAGCTCACCTCAGGATCAGGAAAAGAAGAAAGCAGAAAACGTAAATCATTTATTATATTCCCCAATGGAGAACAATCGTCATCCATGCCCTTCATGGCAGCCATCACCAAACTCGAATCACCTTCAAAAATTATCCTTTTACCAGCTGGGTAATATGATTGGGCCAATGGCAATGCTTGTCGAGCAGCACAAAGTTTTGCATGAAATGCAGAACCTATCCACCCCGACGGCCCTGCTGCTGCAGCAATAAACTTTCCATATGGCCACGCAATACAGCTCCAAACGTACCCCTGGAGCCTTGCTGTATCCACGCTCCATCAAAATTCCACTTGACCCAATCAACCCTAGGTCTCCACCACTTATGTTGGATCTTCAAGGATTTTTCTGCTCTTGACTTATGCCACTTATTGTACTCTTGTAGCTAACCTTCTCTAATAATCACCAAGTCTTGAGGCAGCATAAGCGTCCCATTCCAAAGCCCATCATTCCTGTTCTTCCAAAGCATCAAGACGATCATCAATGATAATTCGAAACCCAAAACGGGAAAGTGCTAAGCAATATTTAATAACCAAAATACGAACTGTTGATTATCACTCTATCCAAAGCCCCAAGCCGCTAAACCAGACTGCCTTAGCCATATTACAATCCCTCAAAATATGTTTTGTTGATTCACCACTACACCCACAAACAATACAGCAATTGTCCACCTCCACTCTCCGCTTTGATAGATTGCTTTTTGTGGGTAGTGCATCCATGCATGCATGCCAGACACTTATTTTAACCTCCCTGGAACACACGCATTCCAAATCTTCTTCCACAACTTTGTTCTTCCATCATCAGATAATGAAGCAGATCCAGTAGCCCCATCACCTGCAACGGCACTAATAGATCTCACCACATGGTAAGTACTCCTCACAAAACACTTCCCATCACATTCAAAATGCCAAATTCTCCAATCCGTTACCCTTTGCATACTCAAAGGAATACTCAACATTTGTTCAACTTCCTCTTGAGAGAACAAGTTATACAGCAACCCCATATTCCAGTGGTGCGAGCCTGCCATAAACAGCTTATCAACTGTACTCTCTGCGTCCCACTCCCCTTGGAGTAGGTTCAACACTAAAAAAAAATGACTCCCTTGGTAGCCAATTATCTTGCTAAATTTTAATGGTTTTCCTATCCCCTACTTGCCACCTACACCCTTTCATTAACACCGGTCTTATCGCTGTAATGCTCCTCAAAGCATACGAACTATTTTCTGTTACCCCGAGCACTAAGAAACTCAGTATTAGGAAAATAATAAGCTTTGAGCAGACGACACACCAAGGAATTATGTTGATGGAGAAAATGCCACACTTGATTCGCCAACAAAGCAAGGTTGAAAGCAAAAAGATCTCACAACCCCAATCTTCCCTCATGTTTTAGTGTGCACAAATGACGCCATTTAAGCCAAGGTATCTTCCGCTTACCTAGATCGCCACTCCACAAGAACTTTGCAATCATGGTATTCAACTCTTCACAAAAGGACTTGGGCAAAAGGAAACACTGAATAGAATACATGGGGAAGGCTTGTGCCACAACCTTTACTAACAATTCCCTGCCTGCACAACTTAATAAACCTCCCCTCAAACTTTGTAACTTCTTCCATAACCAGTCCTTCACATACCTAAATGTTGTTTTCTTCGATTTCCTCATTAACACCGGCAACCCTAGGTATTTATCATGAAATTCAACTCTTCGCACACTTAAACAATTCGTAAGTAGCTGCTTATCAAAGCTCGTAAGATTAGTACTAAAAGAGACACAACTCTCATACAGATTCACTGCTTGTCCCGAGGCTGCCTCATACACTCCCAAAATTTGCTTAATACTCACACACTCTTGCAATGTGCCCCTAGCAAAAAGGAAACTATCATCTGCGAAAAACAAATGGTGAATGCTCGGAGCTTAACGACCCACCTTAACACCTTATAAGACACCCTAGAACTCAGTAATGGATAGCATGGCCGAGAAACCCTATGCACACAACACAAATAGATACGGGGAAAGGGTTTCTCCTTGTCGAATTCCCTTACCTGGCTGAACATACCCCACTGGTTCACCATTTAACTTAAAAGAATAGGTCACAGTTGAAATACTTAACATGATCATATTAATCCAAGTCGATGAAAAACCCATTCGGCCCATCATTACCTCCAAAAACTTCCACTCCACCAGATCATAGGCCTTACTAATATCCAGTTTCCGAGCCATTAATCCATTCATCCCCGAGACTCTTTTGTGCATATAATGGGCAACCTCTGCCGCCATCAAATAATTATCTGAAATCAACCTTCCCGAAATAAACGTGCTCTGTGTAGGAGAAATTATGCAAGGGAGGATGAGCTTTAAGAGATTTGCTAAAACCTTCACCATAATTTTATAAATCACATTACAAAGACTAATAGGGCGCAGCTGATATCGTTGCCGCTTTCACTTTAGGAATCAAAGTGACATGAGTATAGTTAATCTTCTGTAAGATTTGCCCTGATAGCACCATTCCCGGATACTTTTATACACAACCGGACCAACAATTCCCCAATGTTTTTTTATAAAAACCCGGAGTCATACCATCCGACCCTGGAGCTTTTGTAGTGTGCATTTGGAACACATCACATCTCACTTCCTCATCCGTAATAGGCGCCCCTAATTCATAATTCATATCCTCCATGACCATAGGTAAAACACAACCTAGAATTTCATCGACACTTGTAGAACCGTTGGAAATAAATAAATTAGAGAAATATTTCATCACCACATCTGCCATCCCCTATCGATTCTCATACCAATTCCCATCATCATCAAGCAGACCGTGTAACCACTTCTTCTTCTGTCTCCTATTAGCTTTCTAGTAGAAACTTTTGGTGTTTCGATCCCAGTCTTACCCAATTTCTTTAGCTCTTTGCCTCCAGAACAATTCTTCTTGCTTAAGCAAGTGGTTCAACCGTTCAACAAGTATTTTGTTTTGTTTAATTGACTCATTTGTAAAAGGTTGACCTAACAAAGCTGTTAATTTATCCTCCACCTCTCTAATCTCATTCGGCCTATCCTAACATTACTACGAGCCCAATTATTTAGCTGCATCCTCATTGCCACAATTTTCTCAATCACCTGATAAATAGAGGAGCCCACCACATTATGCTCCCACCCATTCCGAACTACATCCGCACACCCCTCATGCATATTCCAAGCCTCCTTATACCGGAAAATTTTCTTACCCCTCTTCATACCGTGACCTTCCCATGTTCACAAACTCGGGACATGATCAGAAGAAGTTTTGTTCAGGTGCTACAGTCTAAATCTCGGAAAACGGTCCATCCACATTCGAGTTCCCAAAGCACGATTGAGTCGCACCTTAATGCCTCCCCCTTTCGTCGTGAACCACGTATACATATTACCTGAGTATCCCAAATCATTCAACTGACACTTCTCCATTATGTTACGAAAACCCTCCATCTGGTGTTCACCACGAAGATTACCTCCCTCATGTTCATTAGCCTGTAGTACCTTATTAAAATCACCAATACAAAGCCACAGATAGGTCACATCACCACAAATTTTATGCAACAATTGCCAGGACTTAGCTCGATCACACACCGCATGATAGTCATAAAACCCCGTCAACCTCCAGTAAGAAGCATCACCTAACTCACCCACATCAAAGTCGATATGGTTCTAAGAGTAAGACAGTAACCTTAAATCAATCTCTTCATTCCAACGAACACGTAAACCTCCCGAGTTACCTCTACTATTCACCGTGAAACTACGATCATAATTAAACTTTACCCGTAGCTGTTCTATTTGCCGAATATTACTTTTGGTCTCACATAGAAACACTATGGTGGGATCTTTACAAAATATCAGTCGTTGAAGCGCATGCACTGCACGGAGGTTCCCAAGCCCCCGGCAGTTCCAACTGAAGCAACTCATTATGCCCGGTTGAACTCCGTTAACCTCTGCCGATATGTTTGAGTCTACCAATGTTCCCAATAACGTCCAATGCCCCCCAGACAGAGCCACATCATCCTTCCCTTCCCACTCAGCCCGTTTTCCCAACTAGCTATTATGTAGCTCTTTACAAATGACTCCACCATATCCTCCATTATTCTCTGCACCCACTGCACACTACGCTTAAAGAACCACCAACATTTTTCCCCGCCGACCCCCAGGCGACAAACCCACATCCACTCACCAACAAAAAGCAACACAAACCTTCAAAACTCACAGCCTCCTAACATCAATCCAAGATCGACGCTGATCGCCGAAATATTCTGCCTTCGCTTTCCTAGAGAACCCTAGAGCCTAGGAAACCCTAGAGAGCATTTTGTTTTTTACGGACAAAGTTATGTCTATAATTGATTGTCTTTGTTTGGTAAAGGATATTGTAGTGGGTATTAATTGCTTTCAATTCCTTATATTTGACAGCTTTCCATTTTAAACTACATTGTGGGAGATAAAATGAAAAGCTGATATAGGAATTCAATAACAGACCTGACCATCTGTCCCCAAAAAAAGAATAGAGCTAGGTCGATCCATTTCATTAAACAAAGCTCAAGCAAATAAAACAATTGACAATAAACTTGTTCACCATTTTTACCTACATTATTATAAGATTAATGACACATCCCGACCCGGAAAATGTCCAATTGTCACATCCCAGCCCGGGACGGACCACTTCCCGGGCCCGCTCCACTATCGTTGCACGATATTGTCTGCTTTGGGCCCCGCCCACCCCCTCAAGGTTTTGTTTCTGGGAACTTACACGAGAACTTACCAGTGGGTCACCCATCATAGAAATTGCTCTCTCGCGCTACTCGCTTAACTTCAGAGTTCCGACGGAACCCGAAGCCAGTGAGCTCCCAAAAGGCCTCGTGAATATACATTTAAGGATCACTCTCCTGGGCGATGTGGGATCTTACAATCCACCCCCCTCAGGGGCCCGACGTCCTAGTCGGCACACCACGACCAGAGTTAGGCTCTGATACTAATTGTCACATCCCGGTCCGGGAAGTGATCCACCCCAGGCCGGGATGTGGCATTAATCTCGATTTATTGCTCTGAAATTTATTGATTTTTAACATTTCATACATCATTTTTTTATTTATCAAAATCTAGTACTTAAAATCATAATTTTATGTCATTCCGTTAACAATAAATTCCGTTATATATAAGACATTTTGGAACAGAACTAACCTGACCAAATTGACTGTCAGGTTTTATTGGGCGGTTGTGAGACTAAGATTGTACCAATAATATCAATTGCATTGATTTTTGAAATGAACAATTTTTCTATCAAATGGCCCTACGGATTTCATGCTTATCTCCATTTGAATTGATGTGGCACATATCTAATCTAATCAGCGATAAAAAATCACAATCCAGGAGTGCAAGCAAGATTGAACTTTTCTGCCCAAAAAATAAAGAATTGTCGTATATGTAACTGGCTAGCTAGCCTAAAGCAACTTGATTATTGCGGTTTAGCTTGAGGCACACTAGTTTGAAAACTTTGCCAAATCACCATCATTATATTTGAAGCAAGAGCATGCATCAAGACAACCCATGTTTGGTTTATTTTTTATTTTTTTCCATGGTATGGGACCTATCATAACAATATATTATATGAATTTGTTTTAATTTAATTAAATTTAATGTATTGACTTTCATTATATTTTACGTGCGCATGCGGTAATTAATTACATTTTTTTTATATATTTGGGAAAATAATGAACTTATTAACCACCCAGTCACTACCTGGTATTTTTTGTGAAACTTTTTATTTTTTTATTTTTTATTTTCATTTGAAACTCTAATGAGAGAAGAACAATTTGAGTATTATGAAAGTTTAATCCTTTTTGCATTCTCCTTTAATATAAATATACAGATAATTATCGATCCTTGATCCTTGATGTTCCAACTTAAAGGTAACCCAATATTCAATTTGTTTCGTTTACTACTATGAGGGAGTGCAAAAGAACCCTGCATATTTGTAAACCAAACAAGTTGAAAGACATTAGGAGAAGCCTAGTGCAGTTTCGTGAGGCTTCAATTTATATTGTCTCCTGGACTTGGTACTTTCTCATGAACTTGCTAGATTTGCAGTGTCGTATGATGGTGTTGTAGCTTGGGTTGAAAAGGCCCTTTCTTGGTTGGAATCGTTTCTATATATCAATATTGTTATATCTCCTAATGCTTAAAGTTAATGAATAGGGGTGAGGTTTCTTTTTTAGGAAAAAAAACTAACAAAAAAGGATTGGAAACTTTGAGTTTTAACTAAAAGTTGTTGTAGGCCTATTTGATTAAACAATCTAGGGTTTAGAGAGAGAAAGGGGGGCCGGCTATGGTTAGAGAGAAGAGAGAGTGATTTAATTGTGAGATGTATTTGATTCACTCGATTGTGCCTTTATTTATAGTAATAGGATAGGTAAAAACCTTACCCTTTAGGATTACAACATTTAATATGTAATCTATTCCTAATAAGAATATAAGATACATTCTCATATTTCCTAAGATTTACACAATCACATTCCTATTCTAAATATGACTGCAACAAAAAAATATGTTTTAACTTTATTTAATGATTAGTAAAACTGTAAAAGGCTCAATAATAAATCCTTCCAACTAAAATGGACAATGTGCCATGGCTTTGCAGCAGTTTGCGTGTGAATAGCAGAAAATTTGTTCAGAGGCTGAGTACCAACCCCGACTTTACCATATCCACGTGGCTTGAAATACGTTGTCCACAATTCTATTACTTATTTTTATTTTGAGAAATGTTAAGAGAAAGTCTCTCAAAGTGAGATTATCTATATTCTTTGCCATCTCATACTTTTGTCATAACGTTTTATAATATTGGAATAAAAATTGACATTAAATTATGAGATGACAAATAATCTATGAAGAGTCACACTCTTGAGAGAGCCCGCCTAGCATTTCTGGTTTGTTTTTTAGAGTTGTTATCTTCATTTAAAAAAATTTGTTGTGTGTACCTCATAATTGAATTTTCTTTCATATCGTAGAATATTTTGAGTGCACAATGATTTTTTATGGGTTATCAATAATAGGTACATTTGTATTATATTGCCTATTCATATTATAACAATCAAATATTTTAATTATGTTTAACTCCTTTTTTTTTAAAAAAAAAAAAAAAAAATTTTGATCTTTATAGAGTGACTATAATATTAATCGTTTTGATCATAAATTCGAAATTTCGTAAATCAACCACAAAGTGAATGGAGAAGAAACTCTTTCTCAATCATTGAGGAACCAAATTAATTCCTCGCGGATGGCTTGAAGTTATCACAGTCAAATACATCGTGCGATGTAATTTCCTCATAGATGAGGATCCTATCTTTTTTGTGGGGATCTTAGAGATCCTCATATCGTAGTTGTTCATCATATATCGAGCGGCCAATTTTTGTTATGTACTATTTTTATTTTAATTTTAAATAAAAAAATTCAAATGATTTCCACCTAAGATGTGACAGCCCGTACCAAATTGTATGATTTTATAAATTTTAAAAGCATGATTTTACGAAATTTCCCTAGAGGTGAAAGGTTTTTGGTTTTCATTGACTAACGTTTAGTGAGACGTGCGAAATTCCTCTAGCGTATTCCTGAAGTATTCAACGATACGGGTTCGTAGGCACAAGTAGAAGAGGATTTGAAATTATGGTTAAAGTTTTACGGAACTGTAAACCCGAGAAGTATTTTGGTTTTAGTTAATCTTTAGACTTATATATATATATTTATATATAGATATTTTATAAGTATTATTATTTGATTATAGAAATGGGAAGAAGAAAGTTAAAGGCAGCGGAAAAGAAAATAGAAAAAAAAAAAGAAAAAAGAAGAAGAGGATTGGGCAAGCTGCCCAATCAGAAATGAGAGAGGAAGAGAATAGGAGAGTTTCAGGAGGGAAGTGGCCGAATGGGGGGAAGAGAGAAGAAGAGGATGGCCAACCAGATGAGGGAAATGAGGAAAAGGATGAAGAAGGAAAAAGGAGAGGATTGACCCGGATAGCCTTGACCCGTGCGCCGGCCCGATTTCTGGGCAGAGAAAGTCAAGTTATCACTTGGAAATCTCTCACCATCAGTCCACCTTCATTTATCATTCAAAATTGAGGTTGTTTGGCCTCGATTTTGGAAGAATCGAAGCCGTGGGTTAAAAGACAGCCGACGGCAATTCGCCATTTTCTATAACCATTTTAGCTGATCTCCACCACCATTAGACTTCCTTAGAACCCAGGAACAATGCCCAATTGTTGGTTGCAGCGGCGGAGTTCAATTGGGGACGAATTGAAGAAGACCCACAT
>JADOBS010299915.1:0-10184 GCA_015708375.1 Cydonia oblonga | reverse complement strand
GCGGGGGGGGGCAAGACGAAGGGGATTTATGGTTTTTTTTTTTTTTTTTAACTTTTCTTTAATTAATTATTTTAATATTTTAAAATTGTGTTTAGCCACTTGGCACAAATATGACAGTCATGTCAGCACAAATGAGAACCTCATATTTGTCACGTCATCACTTAACAATTAACTGAATAGATTTTTTAACGGATGTATGAAATTGAAAAAAAATAATATTAAATGTATGAGATTGAAATGTTTTAAAGATGTTGTATGAGGTTGTAATTACACCAAAACTTAAGGGGGTAAAATGTAATTTACCCAAAAAAATAACACATTAGATTTGATTATTCCAACAAAAATTTAGGATCGTGACTTAAAATTAGATCTTGCTCTAGGCTATATAGGCCTTTGATTTATATCGACGAGCCAAAAAAGAGGGTATGATTTTTATATGTTAAAACATAAGAGGCTCCGCCACTAACCATAACTCTAGTTCGTATTCAAATATATGAAACTCGGTAATAAGATCTTTTCTAGATCAACAACGAATGTCTTGTGTCTTGAAGAAAGATTTTTTCCCAAGTTCAGACCCTGAATGCCATACCTTGCTGAAGGTGATTCACGAGAGAACTGCCCATAATTATATTTCACACAAAACTACAAAAATCTTTATTAATCTAAACTACATATAAATGAAATTCTCTTTGTCAACTAAAAAAAGATGAAAATATATTTTTTGTCTTCTATCACAACAAAAAAGTTAAGGACAATAATGTAATTTCACAAAACAAAATTTTTCTGTTTTTTTGTTTAAGCCTCGCCTCACCTACAAATAATAAAATCATTTCTAATTTGAAAAATAAAAAATGAAAAACAAATCTCTCTCCCTTTCTCCTCACTCTCACATTCTCTCTCACTCTATTCCCCTCTCCGTCAATTTTAAAAACAAAAGTAAAAAATTTCATAATTTGTGTGTGGGCATATACTAGTCACTATAATAAACTCTTTTTTTTTTTTATAACGATCCATATTAAAATAAAAGTTGGATCATAAAAGTAGGGGTGTGATATCTACACACCCATTTTTACTTCTCCCATATCTTTTTAGTTTTCGGCCGTCGGATCAGATGAATTGAAGAAGATCAACGGATATAAATTCACAAGAGGTGTGTAAGAAGTAAAAAGGGATGTATGGATAGCACACCCCTAAAAGTAAACATGACAAATAGATTAAATAAACTCGTAAACTATGTAATCTGAATTCGAGTACATCATTTACTTGGTAGCTTTATGTTACTTGTTAATTCACTTTATCACACTTTGGGACATTCCTAGACCCAACTCCATTTTTACGAGGTTGGGATTTTTTGGGAGCTGGCGGGCACGGCACTTGTATGGTTGGTTCCTTTAGCTGCTGGGGTTGATGAACCATCTACATTCATCATCTTGATCGCTGAATCACCAGAATGCTCTGCAACAAATAAGCACAAGAACGTAGAATGCTATGCAACAAATAAGCACAAGAACGTAGAATGCTCTGCAACAAATAAGCACAAGAACGTAGAATGCTATGCAAAAAATAAGCACAAGGAGGCAATTGCAGACGTCCAAAGCAAACTAGTTTAGAGGAAATTGAAGGTGAGTTTGATTGAGAATACCAAGGGCCAAGCTGGGAATGCCTTCCAAAAGAGAAAGGGAGAGAGAAGAAAAGAGTAACGCAAAAGCCTATGAACCAAAAGATCAGGTTCCCCTTCTTATAATTTCCTGCTTTTAGTAGATTAGAATTATAGTTTTCTGGACTCTTAAAACAGAAGATGAATCCTCGAGAGAAAGGAGAAAAACCAGAGAACCAGAGTCCAAGGCAATCACATACCTTGCACCACCCGTAGAAACTTATTACTGATATATATATATGCTTGAAGATGATAAGTATTTCACGTTAAAACTGATTACACTGGTTGGACATTTACTTTTATGTTGGTTCATGATAAATATTTCATGAACCAACATAAAAGTATTTCATTTTAGTTTTGATTTGGGACCAAAGCTCCCAGGATGCAACATTGTGAAAAAGCTCATATAAACTGAAATTGGTAAAGCAACACAAACAAGGAATGGAATGACCTAAATGCAGTAAAAAGCTACAAACCCGGTGAAGCTGAAACAAAAGAGTATGTAAAACTGAGATGTGCATTCCTTCGTCTAAGATCATGAGCTTCTAAATAACAGAAACCTACCGGGTTTTGGCATAACATCGCTTTTCTTATTCTAACCAACCTGGGGAAAGGTTTGAATCTAAAATGATCTAAAAACAAGCTTACAAGGATATGAAACCGTCTTCAACTACGCTGTCGATGGCACAGTCGCACCATTTGCATAGATGGGGTGAAGCACGTGACCTTCCTTGGGCACGATATGCACCCACTTGCGTCCGCTGAGCTTGTGGTGTTCAAACTTAACAGAGCCTTCTTTCAGAGCAAAAAGGGTGTGATCCTTCCCTAAACCAACATAATTTCCAGGATGAAAACGGGTGCCTCTTTGGCGAACAATGATGTTTCCAGGTATCACTCTCTGCAACATAAACAGAATAACAACATTACAGTGATTCCAACGGAAGAATTAGACAAGCAATAACGAACTGTCCATTATGTTTTTTGATACACAACAGCCTCTCACCTCTCCGCCAAATTTCTTCACTCCAAGAAATTTGGGATTTGAATCTCGACCATTTTTGGTGGATCCAGCAGATTTTTTAGTAGCCCAGCGCCTAAAGGTCAAACTCAATCCTTCTGCCGTGACATCTAAAATTAGCACATCAAGCAAAACATCAGAACTTCGAAGCAGAAACACACCATAATCATGCTACATTCTAGCACAACTCAGTCAGTGATATTGAACTCGTACCGGAAGCACTGCTGTATACGGGAGTATTCGTAACAATGTTCTTCAGACCCAACCTACTGCATATCGATGTTGCAAAATTCATCGTCTTCTTTTCCGGAAAGATGGGTAAAACCCTGAAAGAAAATCACCACAGAATACTTTAGCTTTGAAACCAAATCATTTCAGTTCACCGACATCAATGAGAACCTCACCTTATATCTATTTATACATAAGCTGCACATCGAAGTGTAATTTTTCCAAAATTGGGTTTGCATACGCTCAAAAAATAACACAACAACAACAACAACAAAGCCTTATCCACTGAGTGGGGTCGGCTATATGAATCCTAGAACGTCGCTCAGTTTTGTGACATTTCTTCTACGAAAGGGCTTCAGATCGCCTTAAATTCCAACAAAAAATGGGGAATTATTTCAAGAGTGAAATTGAAACTTCCACAACAGAAACCCAGTTACAAACAGTCAAGAAATGGAGATTCAGATAATCTAATTACCACATAAACACCAGTCAGCGATCATGAATTCCAAACAGGAACTATTTAAATAAATAAAAGAGCAATACCCAGAAACCAAAACATATTAAAATTGAAAAATATCAGAAGAAGGTTAAGGCTTTATTATTTATTAATATTATTGAGTGAGAAGCCAAACCTGAATTTTCTGGAGTGTGGAGCTAAAGCTTCCTCTGGGTGAGCTTGAGACGCCACGAACGATGCGTGAGGGGAGACTGAAGAAGAAATGGTTTATGGTTTAGGGTTGAGTTCGTTGGGTAATGGGCTAACGGGCGGGTCTGTGTCTGGTCAATCCATTTACTTAAACACACTTTCTGCTTCTTCTTTTTTTAATAATATTTGGCTTTTTGTCCGAAGACATGGTATCATTTGCTACACAGTACTACGGTCTGGTGTATTTCTTTTTACTTGGAAGTGAGAGGTCATAGGTTCGAATCTTGTGGATGGCAAATTCGATACCAAATTAGGTTGCACATTGTGTAGCCTAGTCGAACTCCTCCCTATTCAAGAAAATACATGGCATCATTTCACGTATAAACTTTATAATTTGAACATTTTATTTTCTTTACTAGTATTTAAAATTTGTCTTTACAAAAAATTATCTAATTTGGAGAGTATTTGGTCATTTATATAAATCAAACAAGTTGACGATTAATCTTGTAAATATTACTTATTACTTAAATCGTTCATTTGTTTGACATAAATAGATGGCAAAACGGTCTAATAATTAAATGAATTCACTAAAATTTCATCTATCCATGCCACATTAGGTAAAATTTCCCCAGCAAATTGAAATGAAAAAAACTTTCGACTGGGCAAGAAAAATATATTGCATTTTATTAACAATTACATCCCACACAACTCACAAGAATGTTTGTTAAGAGGAGATATTGAGTTTGAAGGATTGTTTGTTGTGTTGTTGAATAGAAAAATGGTCACTTCTTTCCTATTTCATCTTACCTACAATATCAACTCTTCTTTTTCTTAACTCAATAGATAAGAAAACATTCAAATTATTTGTCAACATTATGACATAGCCTTTTTTTTTCTCCCAAAAGGGAAGACGGTGGTGTTGCAAAACATTTCAGGTTTTTTCGAGTTTTGTTCTTTTGGTCATCAGATAGTAAAAAGTGCATAGTATTACTTACTCTGAAATTTAATATCATAAGTTGAGATTAAAACATTCAAAACATATCTATATGCTCCATCCACGCATGATATCAAATTCAAAGTGAATGATCATGAATCTTTAATTACCAAGTGATCAAATGAATAACATATCTTTTTTTCGTCGATCAAAAGAACGAGACTATACAAATTATAGAAAGCACATTCTTACACTATACTATCAGGCTATCAGCAATACAAAAAAAGTTATCAATAGTAACTAACATTAGTTGTACAAAATGACGCGGATAGGTTTAAACTTGTAGCAATAGTCGTCCCAAAATCCATTTAAACTTATGAGATATGGGGTGAAGGTGAAGCAAGATTGGCATAGATGGGGTGGAACTTGGTGCCCCTCCGCCGAAACTATGATGTTTCCGGGAGTCTCTCTGCAACATAAACAAAACAGCCACCAAGTGATTTCAAGGGCAAGAATTCAACGATCAGTATGAATCACCACTTTAACTTTTGGGCTAAATAAAAATTGACAATACTTGCCTCATTCTCGAAAAGGAGGAAAGGCATCATTCCCACCATCGATCCCACCGTACAATAAGAATAATAAAAAACGTTCAGTTTCTTTACCATCATGTAAAAGCATCTCTTTATCAGCATCATCGATTCCTCTTTACTTATAAGTGAGAAGTCTTAGGTTTGATTCTCGCCAAAGGAAAATTTGAACTACATTATTGCTAACCCATTATGAGACTTAGCCCTCTCCCACCTCCTTAGTATAGATAATATTGTTTGAAGTTATTCATTCCTTTCAAGTACATGGGAAGTTCTACATGGGAAGTTCTTTTAACAAACGATAGGATAATTTACATTAAATTCATCTAAACTGCGAAAATGGGATTCGCACACTTGACCTCTGGTGCATGGATCAATGCTTTTAATCAACCGAACTACAAAAGCCACTTATGAGTACTTTGGAAGTTCATTTTGTCTCAAACTCTTCAAGTCAATCTGCTTCTCCATAGTTTAGATTAGCAACTTGGCCTCGTTATTTAAAAATTCTTCTTGACTTATTTTCTATGATTATAATGTGCTTTTGATTTGTTTCCTTTGTGTTTGATACTTTTAATAGTAGGAATGTGCTTTGTTGTTTGAGTTGAGGAACGAGGATAGTCCATGTGTCCATTCAGGACTATGTCGTATTGTTCTTACCATTTCATTATTTAGGAATTCGAACTTGAAATCTCTTCCACCGTCATTTGATTCAATAAAATCCATGGATAACGGTTCTTATATCGTTCTCTGATTTTACCTCTAAAGTGACAACTAGGGGACTATGTCGTATTGTTCTTACCATTTCATTATTTAGGAATTCGAACTTGAAATCTCTTCCACCGTCATTTGATTCCATAAAATCCATGGATAACGGTTCTTATATCGTTCTCTGATTTTACCTCTAAAATGACAACTAGGCATCCTCACAACAGCTAGCATTTTTCTTTTTGGTCGAATGCAAATGTTTTCAAGCCAAGTCCTTTCAAGCTTTCACACAAAAGTAGGGGCAAACCAATAAATTCTCAGTATCTTTGTATTTCGAATGAGCAAACTGCAGTACAACAAAATTCTTGCAACAGCTACAGAAAATGCTTATAATCCAAGGCGGCAGATCGAGTTCTTCTTGATGAGACCAAGATCGACCTACAAAATAAGAGAACCGGGTGAAACCCAATTCAGATGAACGAAAAACTACGGAACAAATTGAAGAGCAAGACGTAAAGTGTTACCTTGTGTCCGAAAAGATCCCTGATGTTATCAATCCCATAGAGAATCATGGTCGGTCTGGCACAAATTAAAATCCACAAAAGAAAAAAATCAATTCAGCGTAGAGTTAATAGTGCCCTTCAGCAAACCTTCACTTTAAAAAAGATAGCGATGAAAACAGTATCGATAAAGAATTTGTTCTTACCTTTCGAGGGAGAGGCCCCATGCAATAACTCGAACATCTTCTGGGAGTCCCATAGGAAGTAGCATTTCAGGTCTAAACATGCCCGAATTTCCAATCTCTACCCATTTCCCCAGGCCTTCATGATAACTATTTGAGCAAAAAGGAAATTGTTTATCAGCTTTCAACTACAAACATGAAACAGCATTTTCACCTTAACGAGAGTAAACTCGCACCTGAAAATCTCCATGCTAGGCTCTGTATATGGGTTATAAGCCGGCTTGAATCGCAGTTTCGACATGCCTAAGAGTATAAGAGTAGAAAGAAACAAGTTCCCATTAAAGTAATAGTAATACGCAATCTCCAAAATCGCAATCACAAAAACCAAGACAGCAGCAAACCGCCAGCCAATATCTTACCCAGACGTGAGAAGAATTCTTTGAGTACTCCTAACAAGTCACCAAGAGCAAGCCCTCGATCACATACCAAACCTAAAACCAGAAGTAGAAATTCAGAGAGTTGATTAACACAAACCAACTTAACCTAGTTTCAATTACATCGATAGCCCAACACCACTAGTGCATGATGGATTTACAAAACTCCAAGTTATACTGAATGTTACTCCTTTCACTCTCATAGGTAGGGTGTTAAAGATAAAGAATGCTACCTTCTATCTGGTGGAACTCTGCAAGATGTGTTCGATCTACTGCTTCATTTCTGAACACACGATCTATAGAGTAGTACTTTTTGGGCACAAATGGTTTCTGTGAACAATGCAAAAGAAGGAAAAACAATTACAACTCCTGGCTGCTTGTGTGTGATTGTGTCAGCTTATGCAGGCACGTGCAAAACGGAAAAACTAAAGGTGAAGCCTAGATTAAAGACCTACAACTCCATAGGTAGACAGAAAATATGCCAAATAATTACTTAACAAATAGTTAGAAACACCTTTTGGGGAAAAACTGAAGAAAATTCTTCGAAAACCTTTCAGAGCTGTATGTATGCTAATTAGACCTTGACTATGACAAAATTTCAATTTTTAAATGTGTATTAATGCAAGTACTTACTAGTTAGCAAGAAAAATGTGATATTAATTGAAGCTGAAAAAATTTTGGTTTACATTAAAAGAATCAAGGGGCAAGAAAAATACCAAGACCAAAAAGGCATTGTAAGCAAATTAAACTTCACACCAACTCAGCATAAATTGAATACAAAGGTTACAGGTTGTGCCATTAAAAAGGAAAGGCGGAAGAAGGGGGAAATAAAGGAAAGAAGTTTCAAAGATTAGAATTTGAAGCTAATATAAAACAGAAATAATGAGTTATCGATTGAAAGACACGAAGAGCATGTAGACAGTTAATTAAAAAAACGAACACACCTGGGCTAGTGCGTACAGCATCCTGGACGAAACAGCAGTTGTGTGAGTTCGCAGAAGATTTTTGTCTGCTTCCTCTCTTTTCCAATCATATCCATATCTGCCAAAAAGAGAGAACAGAAACATGTAGTTATATCAAATATTGTGGGAACATTAAAGGAAGTTAAAATGTCATACCCTCGGGATTGATAACCACCAGACTCATGAATCTGCTTCACCCGCTCAACGTAATCTTCGGGCAGTTGCTTGGTGGTTGAAGGAACTAAAAGCGAAAAAGCCAGCAAATTATCAGTTGGAAGAAAGATACACAAGCATTCAGGATAAAGCAAAAACGTCAAAGAGACCTTGTAGGAAAAATGTATCATGCGAATCACGGGCAGGGTGTTGCTGTGGCTGGAAAAGCGCATCAAAGTTCCAGAAGCTGCAGGTAAAGCAGATACAAACGTTTTTCAGTATTTTATCATAGTCATCATAAATAATGAGCTGTAAAACACTGAAATCCCACAGAAACAGTACAAATGGGAGATTTTTAAAAAGAAACTCTTCCGATAAAAGAGAGAGAGAGAGAGAGAGAGAGAGTTTTCACATTAAAGTTATCACTCAAAGTGCTTTCCATATAGTCAAAAACATTCACACAAATATCTACTTTATGGGAGGTTTTCGAAACCAATTGTTTAAGATAACCTGGAAATATCACTAAAATTTATTGTCACTCCAGCTAGATAACAGAAATACCAGTGAGGAACGAAATTTTTAAACCAAATTTGCAAACCAAATGATGATAAGCACGTTAATCAACACTTAATAAATAATCCAATTATTAACATCCACAGCATTTGGTTTACAAAATTTGGTTTAGAAATTTGCTCTCCCTAGCATTACCCTTTAGCAATATGGTTACTTGTGATCGACTAGACTGGGCTAGAAGTAGTAGCCCTATCATAACCTACAATTGACATTGGAACTATTAAAAGTAAGAAGAGAGGCTACCTGCTCTCAACATAATTGTTTGTAGGCATCTCCTCAAACCTGCAGTAAGTACGAAACCCCATAAATAAAGATAGACTTGTACATAGAGACGTGTACATGTATATGTGAGAGAACACATTATCAGCAAATATTAGACAAGAAACAGGACTTACCCCATCTGCCTGAAAATACCCTTCAACTGATGCCGTACCTGAAAGTTGCGAAATTCCGTTAGCAATGCTAACAGCTATTTTATACAAAACTGCTTCAAACTAAAAGTTTTACCTATACCGTAGCACATAATGACATTTTGTAACCTAATCCTCCTCTTAGAAAGATATTTCTATGGTGTATGGCACCAGCTCAAATTGAGCACCTGCAGACTTTGGCGGTATCATTTGAAAGTCTGCTAAAACAAAAAAAATAGCATATCCACTTGCATCACTGATACTACTAATATACCCAGCTTGCAGTAAACTACCGTAAGATGTTATTGTCTTGACTAGTGTTTCTCTTTAGAGGATACAAATCTAGAAAACGTAACCCAAGAAACTAGCTTCTGAGGATTACACATTATACTGGTTTTATATTACTCAAAAAAGCCACTTCTATTAAAAAGATACAGTGGAAATATGCCCTTGCCTTGAGCAGTGGATGAAGATGACCACTTTCAATAGGCAGACCTTTAGCGCTGAAGTTATACTCTTTGAACTCTAGTTCCTTCCAATCACCCCTAATTACAGAAATAATCATTTAAATCTATCAGCAAAATAAACTGCATATAACAGCATTCATTGATGAGTGCATCACATAATCCAAAAAGAAAAGAAAAAAACATAAAGGAAAGGTTATTCATGTATAGTCAGTATAATATCCAGGGCCATATAAAAAGGGGAGCGTACAACAGTTAACAAATGCTAATTGAAATAACAATGGTATTAAATTATTAATTAAAACATGCACTGGAATACAAAAGATTGCTCATTCAGTTAAAGCAATATGACTGAAATGCTGAGCAACCAAAGGCCCACAATCATAGTATAATTAACAATAAAAGCCAGAAATTTAATCTGACCAGAGAAAAAACAGTCGCTAGAAACAGTTCTCATAAGTTTGTTATGAACTGACAAATCGAACTTGTGATTAAGAAAGGGGATATTATGTGGGACATTCTACCAAGCGCATGTAACTTGTAAAACTAGTTACACATAATGCTCCTTTGCAAGTAATACTATTGATATATGAACATGATCTAAATTCCATCGGCTAACACATCAGTTTTTTTTTTTTTTTTCACATGATAGCCTATAGAAGGGCATGCCATTATGTCTCATAAGGGAAAGATAGAGCATAGCACTAGTTTTTAAACTATTAACCTCA
>JADOBS010299914.1:0-10182 GCA_015708375.1 Cydonia oblonga | reverse complement strand
TTGCATCCTTAGCCCATAGAACCTACAAACACACGAAAATGGCTTAAACTACTAACATAACTAAGAACTAAGAACATAAATGCACGAAAACAAGCATACTAAGTCGCATAAATATGCTCCTATCATTGATCGATCAAGGCGAGATATGACTGTCGCAAAATAGGTATCACTTGGCTTAGCTCGCCCCTCAGGAGTTGTGCTTCGGAGGCTATTTGAGCGAGTTCATCTGCGATGGTGTTTCGAACACGAGATATGTGATTGAACGTAATACCATCGAATGACTCGACCAAATAGCTAGCAACCATATGATAAGAAGCCAGAGTACAACTCATGCATCGAAAGATCCCGTTGACTTGATTTATCACAAGTTTCGAATTGCCAAGGATAAGAACGCGGGCCACTCGTGAATCATGAAGAACGCCAAGACTGATGATAAGGGCTTCGTATTCGGCCTGATTGTTAGTACAATCAAAGTCCAGCTTGAGAGAGAAGCATCAACGGTGGTGCTGTGGAGATTGGACGACGATTCCTACGCCGGCCAATGTTGAAGTACTAGAACCATCGAAATACATCGTCCAATGATTGTCGCGCGTTTCCACCATACCGATTTCAACTTCGTCACCCCCGAATCTGTATGGAGAGGGGTGTTGAGCTAAGAAAGTGCCTGTCCTTTAACGGCCTTTTGAGGAACGTACTGCAAGCTAAACTCAGATAATGCCATCGTCCATTTCCCGATTTGGCCTTTAACCAGTGGCCGAGTGAGCATGTAGCGAATGACGTCGGTCTGGGCGATAACCTGAGTAACTGATCTCAGAAGGATTAAGATTCTGACTAAGATAGAAAATAGCTTGTTCTCGTCCTGTATCGTTGTCCTGTGCGAGGAGGCAACCAATGGATTCCTCGGCCGCTGAAATATAAAGCTTAAGGGGCTGACCCCACCGAGGCGGCACTAAGACTAGTGGTGTTACAAGAGCAACCTTTATTTGTATGAAAGCGGCCTGATGCTCGGCAAGCCACTCGAACTTGTTTGAATCCTTGAGTTTCAGTAATGTGGAGAATGCTTTCATTTTCTCGACCGAATTAGCTATGAAACAGCAAAGAAAGTTAATCTTGCCGAGCAAGGACTGGAGTTGCTTTTTGGTCGTCGGGGGTGGAGCGTCAATGATTGCTCGGGCCTTGTTTGCATCTACCTCGATTTCTCGATAATGTACGAGGAAACCCAAGAAATTACCGGCCGACACTCCAAAGACGCATTTGGTTGGATTCATCTTAAGCTTATGCCGACACATGCGGAGAAGTGCTTGTCGGAGATCATCTAATGCATTCGGCAATGCTTCGACTTGACGACCACGTCGTCGATATATACCTTTATGATTGTGCCAATCAAATCATGGAAGATGGTGTTCATGGCCCGTTGGTACGTGGCACTAGTGTTTTTAAGGCCAAATGGCCTGACTACCCATTCGTAAGTACCAAGTGCCCCTGGGGAACGAAAAGCAATTTTATGGACGTCAGCCTCGGTGATAAAGATCTGGTTATAACCGACGTGACCATCCATGAATGACAACATGTCATGATTGGCCACGGCGTCAATCAACAAATCTGAAATTGGCATCGGGTATTCATCTTTGGGTGTTGCCAAATTCAAATTACGAAAATTAATGCAGATGCGCAGAGCCCCGTTTTTCTTGAGGACTGGTACAATATTAGCCAACCACTCGATGTACCGAGCAGTCCAAATAAACCCGGCATTTAAAAGTCGGACAAATTCATCTTTTATGTCGAGTTGCACTTTGGTGGAGAATCGTCAAGGGGGTTGGCGAAAAGGTTTGCAACCAGGTTTGATGCATAACTCATGTTCGACGAGGGTACGATCTAAGCCGGGCATCTCATGATAACTCCATGCAAAACAATCTTTAAATTCGCTAAGTAATTGACAAAGTTCAGCTTTGAAAGGTTAGGGTAACAAAGCACTAACAAATAATGGTCGAGGATCGTCGGCCGTCCCGACATTTATTTCCTCCAATGGGCCTTTGACCTGAGGCCGACTGTCTTCGAGCTCAGCCAGAGTGGGTTGAACTTTGTCGAGAGAAAGGCAAGGACCGTTATCGTCTTAGGTGAGGAACTCCACGAGGTTAACGCCAGAGTTTGGTTGATTGGAAATAGCATACCAATGAGCCAGTAGTCGTTCTATGGTAGATGAAACTGCGACTCGGCATTTATCCTGAACGTGGTCAGACATCGGAGTTGGAAATAAGATCGGCCACCCCTAGTCTCGCCGAAACCTGATAAACAGTCTCGGCGCCAACCTCGAGGGCTTTTTGGATTGAAATCCGCATTGATCGTCCTTCATCGTTACACCCTTGTAGGGTGATGTAGCCGACGTAGTGCTTTCATGATCATCACGGGCATAATATTGAGCTGAAGACGACCGAGGATACAACTTGGCAAAAGCTGCTTTGAGGATATCGTCCTTTGGTACTGAATCAGGTTCCGCAGTGGTGACAAAATTGACCTGCGTAGCTTCCTTGGTAATTACATCGCCGTCCAAAGAGTTCGGTTGAAACGTAGTCGGCTGGAAATCGGCCAACAAAACGTGGACCATGCTGATTTCCATGTTGTCGAGGATTGATGGACCTATAGGGTCATGACCTTCTTATGTCGTTGGTTCTCCTTCTTCTAGACCCTCCTCCTTTGGAATATTCATTGGATCCATTATCTCTGGAGTATGGTCCTCCAACACATGTTCAAGGGTCTCCTCATTCGGCTCAGTGAACTTAAGTTCATTCAAAAATGGCTCGAGGCCCAGAACTTGCATCGTGGCACGAGTTTGTTCTTGATAAATGAGACGGGCATCCCTAATGTCCAGGTAGGCATCCAATCGTACAACTCATGCTGTTTCATCGGTCGTAAGGCCGAAGAGAGAGACGGCTGAAAAAACTTCGAAGTGGTATCGTAAATGCTGGAGGTCCTCTAGAAAGAAATGGAGCTCGGACGTGTCAATATTAGTATATGGATCGACGTCGAAGCTGAGGACTCGAGCTTCTCGTATATGCTGAAACCTGGCTTTCAACCCAAGATCTGAACTTTTCTGAATGATGCGCTCCGCATCTGGGCAAGTCAAAATGAGATCGATTGTGTCCTAACATGTTTTCGGCAGACCATATAAATCATTTGCCGAGTGTCTTCGATGAAACTCATGCATATACTCTAAAGCTTCCTCGAGGAATGGTGGATGCAAATCTTGCCGAATCTTGATTAAAGGTTCCTGCAAGGGGAGTAGAGGAAGCTTACTTTCGGCTTCTTTTCTGAAATTCTCAAAACGAGCTTTCATCTCGCCGAGCCGGAGAAAAAGCTTAATGCGCTTCTCGACCTCTTGAATGGTGGTCTTGATAGTAGGAACTATTTCCCGTTTACCTTGGATCAACTCTTTCATGATTGCTGACGGTTGTCAATCGTCATCTTTGCTGGCTTTTTCTTTTGGTAACCACTTGGGAGCCGAATTTTCCTGCGCCGCTTATCGGCGGGCCATACAATCCATTCTTTGGCGCCGAAATTTTTGTGATTTAGACAGTGCAATATATATGCCGGTAGGTGAATGATACGTATACCAACGTTGGTCTCGTGGCTCGGGTAGTTCGTTTGAGAACAAATCAATATTTAATGGCGGCCGAGAATTCTGTTTTGGGACATGTCTCACAAACTCGGCCTTTCCTTTTCCTTTATCTCTAGGTAAACGGACGTCCACCATACTCACCGTCGTCGTGGGAAACGGGTCATTATCGACACCCATTTTCTTTTCAGGAAACTTCAATTTTTCGTTGTCAATCCAGCTTTGGATGGCGTCTCGAAACACGACGCAATTGTTTGTTGCGTGCTTATTCGAGTTATGGTACTTGCAATATGTTTTCCCTTTCAAATCTTCAGCCTTGGGGCTATTATGCCCTGGCCGAAGCTTAATGATTTTGGCAAGTAACAATTGATCGAAGATAGCATCAGCCTTAGTAATATCAAAAGTATAGACTTTTGATGTCTTGGTAGTAGGATCTTCAATGGCGACATCTTTGGAATTGACTTGAGTCAACGCTTTGCATATGTACGGTTTCTCGATTACTATCTCGGCCGCGTCTACACTGGCATAGTGGGACTCTTCACTTTCAGCCGATGCATAACTAACTGTCAGATGTTTATAAATGGTTCCTTGGGACGGAGGCTTTGAGGCCTTCTCTTCTCGGAGTAAATAATCATATTGCTCAACGTGCTGAGCTAACTCGTACATGTCGCGAAAGTTTGCCCCCAGGAACTTCTTTTTATATTCCACATCCAAACCATTTAAAGCAAGTCTAACAAACTCGACTTCGGGAAGAGGTACTTGGCACCAATTTCTGGCCGACTTAAACCGTGTGAGATAATCCATTGGTGACTCATCCGACTCTTGAGTCATTCTGGCCAATGATGACACTGACATTTCCATTCCTGGTCGATAGAACTGCTTATGAAATTTTTCGACTAACTCTTCCCAACTCTAGATGGAGTTGGGTGGCAAGTTAATGTACCAAGCGAATGCCAAACCTGTCAATGAGAAGTTAAATAGTTGCAATTTATGGAAACCGTTATTAACATCTCTGCACTGCGCAGTGAAGCGAGCCACATGCTCTAACGAAGTTAAGGATGATTCCTCGACGAAAAGACTAAAATCTGGAATCTTGAAGCCTTTAGGATATTCGAAATTTTCTACAAAAGCCGGGTATGGGTGGATGAATTTTGGGAATTTGGGCCCTTTTTTCAAAGCCGAATCAATCATCCTTTGGACTTTGACCACATCTACGGACGTTTCTACTCTTTGGTTGAGGCCATCTGCCCGACTGTTTGATCCTCCTCTTTTTTCCAAATCAATTGGTTTGAGCCGAGCAGATAGTGGCTCGGCCTGTATTATTGGTAATGGATTATTCTTTGGTGGCAATTGCCAAGAATGATCGGATGACCCATCTTCGCAGACCTTATTAACCAGCATTTCGAGCAATTTGGTGTGCATTCTACTGGTATCGCGTATTACATCATGTAATTTCTCAATTCCTCGACTGAATGTTTGTTGTTGCTCGTCAAGTCGTCTCCAAAGAAACGATCTTGTTGGTGGATCAGACCATTCACCACCATCCTTATCGCAGTCTTCTACTATTCCCTCAATGAAAGGACTTGTGATTTTGCTCGGGATTTCTGTATTGCGAGGCTGACCGCCGAGACCAATTTCTTTTTCTCGGCGAGTCGCGCTCGTGGACTCAGGTGTCACGGCACCAAAAGGATTCTGTGGCTGTGGTACATTTTGTCCTATGTTCAAAATTGGTAAGTCGGTCGTTGCTTTCCCCATCGCTACTTTCTTTTTAACTGAACGCGTTTCAATAGGCATGAACTTCATAGTTCTAGCACTAGGTCCCACCTGGCATGCCAAAATTTCGACCCTAAAAACTACCAAGCCTACGTGGCACGCAAGCCGAGTAATCTATGAGCTAACTACGTCCTTCGTTGGTGTGCGAGGCGAGCCAACTCGACGGCCGAGCTAGACCCGTGAGTGAAATGTGTGGATGTGGTGTTGAGCGCGTTGCTAACTTATGTATCTCGTGACTGCGGCCGAGAAAGGAACGGGTCTTGGCCTTCAGGTTCTACAACCTGAAGACAAGGTTGCTAATCTTTACGAAGTTCACAAATTATCGGGGCCAGATTCGGTCACAATGATTATATTTGTAAAAGTATAAGCACGCCAAATCGACACCAAAGTATAGGGGCACAAATACTCAAAGCAGATATAAGTCTTAACCGTGAATGTGGTTCGGCCGTCAGAATGCCGAACTCTAAAACCTACTTGTGAGTATCCAATTATAAACAACTCGGCGTTTAATGTGCCGAGCTTAGTAACCTGTAACACCTCACTTTCATCGAGAAGGCTGATGAGATGACCTCTGCCAATAAGGACCCAAGAGTCCTTCTCGACCGATACTTGGATAAATAACCAATCGGCCCCTTCGCAGTGCTGTTTATCCAAACTGATGATGCTCCGCACTCGGCTAGTTCTATGGCGGTAGTGTTGTTTATCCAAACTGAAGGTATCACCGGTTGTCTTCACAGTGCTGTTTATCCAAACTAAAGATGTGTCGGCGAGAAAGGGGAGAAAAGTAGAGTTCTCAAGGTTGTTGAGAGGTTTCGCGTTGAGCGAGGGTTTGCGCAGGGCAGTTTATGTGTTGAGTTGGACCTCCTTCTCGTTGCTATTGCCTCTGTATTTATAGTAGCAAATATGAATGAAACCATATCCAGGCTAGGACTCCTCGTCCCAATCCAACCTTATCTCGACCAATCCTACTCCTACTAGGACTATGAATCTATCCTCCTTACTAGGCCATATTCATCATTCCTAAAATATTCTCATCCTGTTGAGACTCCTTGTGCCAGGATTCAACTCCCCTTCCGAATAAAACTTAGCCGACCTTGACTACACAGCCCACGAACTAGGTGGCCCATAGTAATCTTTTAAATAAAACCTTCCGGGCCGAGAATGATTCTAAACTCGGCCCAAACCAATATTTTGGGCCCAAACACCTGCATATTCATAACGTTGTTATTGAGCTAATTTAAAAAGTTAGAACGTGATTATAAATGTCAATGCATTTTCACCCAATATAATTATGACAATAACTCTTTTGGTGCCATATCCCATGTGTAATATACATCACTCAATATAACGACTGTGCACGAAGAATTTAATAAAACCCAAAAATAACTATATACTTATACAATAGGTATAGTAGAACTGATGTAGGACGAGTCAAGGGTCTCAAAGAGACGGGGGATAGAACCTAAGAATAACTCAACCAGAGACAACGGAATACTCACACCACTAATTGTGAGAGCTTTGGTTGTTATAGTATGAGTATGAGATTAACATTGTATCCAATTGTAGTGTATGAACTAATTGTATCCAATTGTAGTGTATGAACTAATATGGAAAAGTTTGATTAATAGGCTTTAAGTAATCCTAATTCTTGTTGGATTGAGAGTACTTGTAGTGGTTTAAGTATTGGGGACTTAAACATGGATTGGGATTGTGTTTATACGCATATGGAATGGATAATTGAGTCCTATACTAATTCTAATAGGAGAACAGTAAGGATTATGGTGAGTATATGAACACTAGCCACTGCTCTTGCAATACACGGCTCATATTGAATCTTAGACCTATTCTTTGAGAGCAATTTGTTATTGTTAAAGAGGAGAAGGTTAATTGTTTGACAAGCTGATATGGCTTCATCATCTTTATGTGCTACTGCATGTATGTTTTGTGTACCTTATCTTTACAAACTATAAGCATTGCTCTTGTGTTCGTGTCTTAATGGCATATATGTGATCTTTGGTTCATAGTGATTACATATTTCTAACATGTGGTATCAGAGCCTAGGGTGATTATTGCTATTAGGATGTTTTGATCAAGAACTTAAGAGATTGGGTATTCACTGAGAACTATCGAAACCCAAACCCATAAAACATCACTTTTGAACCTTGCTGGTTCTAATTTGAAAAACAACATCATTTTAATTATAGTATAATAAACGACGTCGTTTTTTGAACTAGTTGTTAACACCCTATAATTTAAAATTGAAATATGACCGTTAGTTCTTTTGGATCTCTTTCACGGTTTCACATACTTTCGCTATTCTTGCGATTGAACACAACAATCAATCACGATCTGCTAACACCTCAAAACTCGTTGTTAATCTATAGAGGTATGTATGCTGCAAATTTTAAAATAATTTTAGGGTTAAATAGCAAGATTATAAGATTGTGAAATTTGGGAACACGATTATGAATTGTTGAATCTTGCTTAAATGTTTTTCATACTCTATGATTGCTTCCGCTGCTATTGATAGATTGTACTAGGAAAATCCATATGATTGTGTAATCTAAGCTGCTGCAGAGAGTCGCATACATGTGATGCAGAAAACATTGGCATCCTTTTGAACATGGACCTATCTGCAGAAAACATAATGAGTTGTTTATTCTATATGTCTTCTCTTTGTAAGACCATGTATATGATTGAATTGGTTCATTGTGTATGATTTGGAGCGAAGTAGATAGAAATCAAGATTCAAAGTGCTGATTTCAATGTTGATGTTGCAGTTTCACTCAAATCAATTAATTTGGCTTCTGTGCCAATACTCATTAGTGGAAGCAACTACAAGAAGAAGTGGAAGAGAGAGATTGAGTTGCTTTTGACACTCAATGAGTACGACATTGCGCTTGATACACCACAACCTGCACCTTTTACTGATAAGAGCACCAAAGCAGAAAAGGTTGATTTTGAAAGGTGAACAAGGGCAAATGAGGTTGCACTTTCAATATTGGAAAGTGGAATGACAGAGATTGTGCGAGGAGGTATAAAGCAGTCTAACCTTGCATGGGATTATCTATAAAGCAGTCTAACCTTGCATGGGATTATCTCAAGGCAATTGAAGGCAAGTTCAAGGTATCACAGAAGGGACAGATTGCTCAGTACATGACTCTTCTCACTACTTATAAATTTGAAGGGGAGTCAACTAGGGATCACATCATGAAAATGACTGATGCAGCTAAGAAAGTCAATTCACTAGACATGAAAATTTGTGAGAAGCAGCTTGTTTTTATGATCCAACAAGCCTTGCCCTTAAAGTTCAACCAACTGAAGGTCTCTTACAACACACAAGACAAAACTTGGACAGTGGATGAACTTATAGCTCAATATGTGCAAGAAGAAGATAGGCAAAAGCAAGAGAAAAACAAGGAAGCTGAATTGATTAACCTTGTGCAAGCTACCAAGGGGAAGAACTTCAATTCTAGTAAAATCTCTAAATTCAAGTCTGATGATAAATTTGTTGTGCCTGCTAAAAATTTCAATTCCCCTAAATCTAAGAATTTTAAAGTGAAGACTAAAAACATAGAGAAAGTTAGATGTCATCACTGTAAAATCAAGGGTCACTATAGAAAGGATTGTGAAATTTTTAAAGAATGGTTAATGGCTAAAGGGGAGGATGATGTGTATGTTTATAAAGAGTTGAATCTCATTGAGCTCCCTATTAATTCATGGTGGTTAGACACAAGTTCATCAGTGCACACCACAAATTCAATACATGGTTTTGAGAAACAGAAGGAAACTAATTGTTTCAATGTTTATGTTGGAGAAGAAACAAGGTTAAATGTAGAAGTTGTTGGAATGGTTAGACAGAGACTAAATAGAAGTTTCATAATGCAATTTGATAATGTCTTGTATGTCCCTACCATGAGAAGAAACCTAATATCTGCATCAAAATTGGTTAAACAGAAGTATGTGTTCATTGGTGATGATAAATGTATTAAGTTTTTCTTCAAGGGATCTTTAATTGGTAAGGCATTCATGTTTGATCACCTATGGAGATTACAATGCACATTAGAAGTGAATCATCTACAAGTTTTGCATGTCACAACCAAGAGGATGCATGGTTTTGATCATTCTTTCATGCTTTGGCATAAAAGATTGGGACACATTTCAAAAGATAGGATTTCTCAGTTGTCTAAATCGAATTTGATCCCTACCATTGATTTTAAGAATGCACTTGAGTGTGTAGATTGCTTAAAATGAAAGATGACCAATGTTAGGAAATTGGATGCAAAGAGAAGTCAAAGTCTACTTGAGATTATACATAGTGATATCTATGGCCCTTTTCTTGTCAAAACCATATATGGGAATTCATATTTTGTGAGTTTCATTGATGATTTTTCCAGATATTGTCATATCTTTCTAATAAGCGAAAAGTCATCTTCCCTTGACTGCTTAAAAATCTTTTAAAATGAGGTTGAAAGACAGCTAAACACAGTAATTAAAATTGTTACATCAGATAGGGGAAAGGAATATTTTGGCAGGTACACAAAAGCAAGTCAATAGAAAGGTCATTTTGCTCATTTTCTTGAGCAACGAGGTATTTTGGCTCAATATACTACCCCTGGAATACCTCAGCATAATGGTGTCACTGAAAGAACACTAGCACAAAAAACACTTTGCGCGATGCAGGTCCTTCGTCGTGCAAAGTCAAAAAACGTCGTACAAAAATTAGCCCAATGAACCTTCGTCGTGCACCAACCATTGTGCCAAGGCAGTGACAGTAGGGTTTGGGGGGGGGGGGA
>JADOBS010299913.1:0-10182 GCA_015708375.1 Cydonia oblonga | reverse complement strand
TTTTTTTTTTTTTTTTAACTAGAGATTGGAAATAGATGGAATTTCTATAGGACCTATTTTACTTACATGATTTATTACAACTTTAGCTACATTAGCGGCTCAATCGATTACTCAAAATTCCCGACTATTCCATTTTCTGATGTTAGCAATGTATAGCGGTCAAATATGACTATTTTCTTCTAGAGACCCTTTACTTTTCTTCATCTTGTGGGAGTTGGAATTAATTCCAGTTTATATACTTACATCCATACGTTTGCATTCAACTACAAAATTTGTTTTGTACACTGCAAGAAGTTTTGCTTTTTATTAATGGGATTTTTGGGCATTGTACACTTCGTAGTCAAAATGATATTCTACTCTACGCTAAATTACGTGAAAAAAAATTTAAACTTAAAATACAAAGAGAGAACACATTGTTATTGCTAACCTGAGGTTCAAATCTGTTGCAACAATAATGTTATGATTCTTAAAAAAAACTTCATCCAATAATGCGCAAATACATGTGTCAATGTGTTTCATCTCAAAACAATGAGAAATACGAATGAGACTTTTAAAAAGGCACACTGTTTTATAATATTAGTACGAAAATTAATATTAAACAATAAAATGACAAAAAGTCCACAAAAAATCTCACTTAAAAAAATTCTCCTTAACATTTCTCAATAACAAGTTGGTGCCACCCCAACATGAAACACTATCACGTACAGTTTGCAAATTACCTAAAAACTTTACACACAACCGCCAAGGTAGTACCATGTGTTATGTCACGAGAGGACGTATCATCTGGCAAAAGTAATTTAGATACTGAGAGTCCTGACGTTTAAATGCCTAGCTTTTGTCTCACTTAATTCTTGATTAAAAAATATCTTAATTAACGATTAATTATGGTGAGCGGAAAAACGTTTCAACTGCAAGTCCAGGAGTAGTAGAAAAGTCGGTCACTGGCTGTAATTTTAAACGACATAAAGCGTGATATAGTTTGAAAGGTAGGTGGTTGAGGACGGTGGGGTCTCTTACAAATTATGCTCATGTCGTTTGATAGCTAAATGGCTAGTTTGGAAGTATTTATAAACAATGACTACAACCGTCTTTGGTGATTTTTTTTTAACCAATTGTTAATAAAACTGTAAATAAATTCTGAAAAAAGTTTGTACAAGAATGTACATAATTGGTGTTTTTTGCTTCTTGAAACCAATAACATTTTCTCTAAAAGCGCTTTAGTAATTTTAAAAGCACTTCTAAACCAGCCCAAATACATAGAAAATGGCTTTGGAATGGTTGTTGAGGAATGGGGGACGATGCCCCACCCCATTTTACTTCTCACACACCTTTTTAATTTTCGGTCGTCAAATGGGATAAATTGAAGAAGATCAACGGACATAAATTATCAAGAGGTGTGTGAGAAGTAAAACATACCTCTTATTAATATGTTGGGACGCTGTATAAATTGTTGTCTGTAGTAGCTGGATGTATTAACATAATAATTCACTTTAGATCATACTACGCTGTATAAATTGTTGTCTGTAGTAGCTGGATGTATTAACATAATAATTCACTTTAGATCATACTACGCATGACTTACACATTTTAAATGCATTTATGTGTAAATTGACAAAAGGAAAGTCAAATATTTGAAGTAAATGAATCATTTTAGATCATACTAGAAGAAACCCCTCATAAATCAATTAAAGCAGCTGAATTCACATAATAAAATCAGTCTCTATAGAATTTACATTAAGAATAGAGAAAATAATGTTTAATAAACAATTGATTGAATCACATTATTGCTAGCTCATTATGAGGCTAAGCCCACACCTTCCCGCTCATTGTAGATAATATCTTTTGTTTAAAAAATAATAATCATTTGACAATTAATTTAATCATATTATTATCTGCGTGCGAAAAACCTTTTTTTTATAACCAGCATTACATGCCTCTTAAGATGTTTCAAACATTTTTAAAAATAGAGAAATTGAATCACATTATTGCTAGCCTATTGTGAGGTATTAATTATAAAAGAAGAAAAAACTGCACCAAAAAATTAATTATTAAAAAAAACACTGTTAAAATTACAAAATTATCCTTGTAGTATTTTATGCATTATTTTTTGTTGCTTTTGATTTTTTTGGTTGAGAGGTATTTTGGTCATATTGTTTTTTGTTGAAGCCGTGACCCCAAAGGTAGAGCTCTAACTTTATATATAAGATAAATAAATAAATTTTATACAAAAAAAAAAAAGGATCAGATTCAGATCAAATCGAAAGAGAAGAAGCAAGAAGTCATGTATAGAAGATGAAGTCACATCATACTCCTATTTTTAGGGTTTACACTCTTTTACTATAGTGGTTTCCATGCAATTATTAAGCTTCTGGAATCTCCTCCTCCGCGTGATGATCGTGTTCTGAGTATTAATTCTCACACTCAATTGACATAACTTATACGACTTTTCTCTCGTCCAATAGCAGAAATTATAGTTTTTAGTGTTTAACGGTTTTATTGATTTATATAGTCTTGCGATTTTTTATGAGTTCGGTTTTTAATGAGTGCTTGAAGCCTACTCAATGTTCGGCTTTAAACAGTTTTCTAATTTTTTTACGTATTAATAAACCCATAAAAAATAGTGAAACACTTCACCATACCTATATTTTAACAAACACATAAAACTAAAGATACGAATTATTTAATTCTTATTATTTGTCAGTAACATGACCTAATTAGTTTAATACATAATCGTCGCGACTGTCATTGTGATGCATGACAGAGTTCTGTTGTGTGTTACCTCGTTGTGAAAATATCCATAAACTTCATATCACCTGTTTAAATAAAACGAGACATGAATCATATTTAAGCAAGCTCATGATCATCGACATGCAATTTTGTCATCAGTGAATCAGATTTGTTACTTCTCTTTCCCATCACTGCTTCCCATCCCAACCAATATATATATATATATATATATAAAAGAACCCAACGTCACCTAATTTGGAGAGATCCTTAATGTTCAGCAAAGCAGTGAAAATTGGGGGTTTTTAAAGTCAATTGATTTGAAAATTAATGTATCATGTCATGTGACACACTGACACGTATGGTAGGATTTTCTGGAGATCACTAAGTCACCGATCAAGGCATATGGAATATGACTAATTTAACCAAGAAGACCATGTGAGTCCCACTTTGATCGGTTGTTTATTTTTCTATCTTCTGATATGAAATGTTTCTTGTCTTAATAGAGTCATGTTTTGATCCATCTCTCATTTTTCTTAATTAAAATATTATCAAGTTTATATTAATTGCGCCTAAACCACATAGATATGATAGTGCCTTATGAGTCCATGACTATATGAGATACTAATTAATATGATTAGGTTTCTCTTTGGTGGTAGTGGCATAAAAGCTTATATGAATGAAGGCTAAATAGCCAAAATGATCTTTGAGATTTGCATAACTCATCAATTTGGTTCCTGAGATTTTAAATCAATAGAAGTGGTCCCTGAGATTGTCCACCATCCATCATTTTAGTCTTTCCGTTAAAAACTTCGTTAAGTGTCCCGGCATTCTTTGCCGGAAGTTTGAGTAATTTTCAAAGCTTCGTAATTCAATCGTTTCTTAACCAAATTCGACCCATAATATATCAAAATGAAGATAGGAATGTGTAGAATAAGATTATACCTATTTGGAAGCCCAATGGTTTCCATAGATGGCCGGAAAATAGCCTCAAAGTTGACTGGTCTGAGGGAAAACTGGAAAACTCGCCGAAAACTGGGTAAATTTTAAACGTTCATAACTTCTTCAATACTCAATGAAATCAAATGATTCAAAAATGAAAATCATACTTCTCGACGAGAGGAAGAGTATGGTACCCTTTTAGACGACTAACTGACCATGGTTTGGCCGAAAAATGGCTCGAAAGTAGCTAACTCGAGACCAAGATAACCACTTTCGAGCCATTTTCCAGCCAAACCAAGGCAAGTTAGCCATCGAAAAAGGTACCATTCTCTTTGTCTCGTCGAGAAATATGATTTTTGTTTTTGAATCACTTGATTTCGTTGAGTATTGAAGAAGTTATGAACGTTTAAAGTTTACCCAGTTTCTGGCGAGTTTTCCAGTTTTTCCCTCAGACCAGCCAACTTTGAGGCTATTTTCCGGCCATCTCTGGCAGCCATTAGGCTTCCAAATAGGTATAATCTTATTCTACACTTTCCTATCTTCATTTTGATATATTATGGGTCGAATTTGGTTAAGACACAATTGAGTTACGAAACTTTGAAAATTACCCAAACTTCCAGCCAAGAGCTCCGGGATACTTAACAGAGTTTTTAACGGAAGGACCAAAATGATGGATGGTGGACAATCTCATGGACCACTTCTATTGCTTTGAAATCTCAAGGATCAAAGTGATTGTTAACTACATTACAATATTGGGAATTGAAAGGAAAATCAAGAAGAAATGATGAATTGAAGGATGAACACAGAGGGTTAGAGCGAGAGAGAGATTTAGAGAGAGAAATATGCTTTTGTATTAACTGATAGGATGAAGGTTACATAACTGTTTTTATAAGAGAAATTCTAACTACTCTAACCAAATACTAACAAACTTACTAATTATATTGCTAACTGTATTTCTAACTATATTACTGACTTGTACCCTTAATAGTGATGATTTATCCAAACCTCAGGAACCATTTTGGTTATTTAACGTATGAATGAATTCCCGTAACCTAATACTGCTAATCATATAAGCGGAGAATATATATAGTTGACATATATTTCATGAACTAATGCAAGCGACTAGTGGCCTGTATTAATTGGCGAAATTTTTTATGTGCATCAACTGTTAAGAGTTACCAGAGATTGCAATACGACAGAGCCTAATATTCTTCTCTAGCTAGATATATTGTTTCTTAGCATAAGAATGTGAACATGGTATTCCACACAAATAACGCCCCATATGATAAGGGCATCTTAGTAAAATAGGCCAATTTTTTACGTCATGTCGGCAAAAACATGCTCAACTGGGCGTAGCTAGTTAATTGGGTAGGCAATTTTTGCCCACTTCAACACTGCCTACTTTCAACATTATAGGCAAATCGGATTTAACGTCTCTATTTATAGTTGAGTATTTCATGTAGATGAAGAAGATAAAATTAAAATATAAAAGATGAAAAAAATAGTAAATAAAATTTTGTCTACTTAATCTATTACTTATTTTATTAGAGTAACACATTTCATAAAATAATTGAGTAAATCATTGTAATACATTTTTATTTGATTTGGCGTCATTGGAAAGTGCGTGAAGGATTTGAGCTTCTTCTCTACACTTCCATGGGACCAGGAATAAGTGCTGTATAATTTATTTATTACCGTCATATCATCAAAAGATCCAAAAATATATATGAGTTCTTACAAGTGTTACCAAAAGAAATGGAAGTAGTGACGTCAGATTTGTGCAGTGGCTGCCTTAATGAATTTAAAAGCTTAAAAGTTAAAGTGATGTATTCGTGGCCAAAAGAAGCAGGAGTAAGCAACAGGTGTTGCTTCTGCTCAATGCGATCTGCCAAAAGGTCGGGCGTACGTCAAACAACACAATCTTCGCCTCTGAGTTGAGCCAAACTGTGCTTTTCTGCAACTGGTAGCTTCCTTTTTCGGCTTTTAGCTTTTACAATTGGCGAAGTGTAGAAGCCATTCCAGTTTTGACTAAAAAGTGGTTTTCGGTTTTACTATTTTAGCGGTTTTTGGTTCTACGTTTACTTTGCGGCTTCTAGGGTTTTTTGCTTTTTACTGCCACAAGGGTAATGATTAGGCTGTGTCGGATTTTTATAGCTAACTATGATTAGGACTTAGGAGAAAGATTGGGAGTACAAAAATGTTGTAAATTTAGCCTTGTTTAAAGGACGAGGATTCTCTGTTCTTTTTTCTCATATATTTTCATTTTTTTTATTTGTGTGGTTACGATTAAGCCACTTTAATATTTTATATTGATTTTTTTATAGAGATAATCAGACAAAAAGATGTGGCTTAACCGTGATCATACAAACAGAAAGAGGATAAAAATGTATGAGAAAAAAAAAGCAGAGAATCATTGTCCTTGTTTATAACCCAAGAAAGGTTTGCTTTGCTTTTACATGGAATATTGATATGTATTTAATTAACTACATGATATTGATATGTATTTTTTTCACTTATCTCTATGCTTTGGTATATATTGAACTAATCAGAGGAGAATGAAAACATAAAAACGAGAAGTGGAATGCGGATTTACAACATGAGAGTGTGAAAATCGACACTTTTTTTTTCATTTTTTCCGTTAATCAGGTTTTCGGCTTTTGCTTATTATAGTATATGGCTTTTATGTCCAATCCCACCCAAAAGAGTAGTCATTGTGATGAAGAAATTGGTATATAGAGAAGCCCAACCCAGTACATACAAATAATTGGGTTCTAGCCCAAGCCTTGAAAAACAATTACGGTGGAGGAATTATAAGCATATACTAATTTGCATGGCCTCTATGCATCCTTGACTTTGTAGAAAAAACATTTTGCTAATGTGACAGGCCAAGTAATTAACATTTGTTACTGATCAATCGAATATGTATGAGATGGATAACCATATGAATATGTACATTTATCACATACATTGATCGCACATAGTATCGCATATGAGTTTTGCCTCTATTACAGATGTGGTTATTTTATGTTCTCACGTACCGACCAAAGAGTTTGATTCCATGTTCCGGCAGCAACAACATTTTATAAATTGGTGGGTGTTGATAATTTGGAGAAGGGAAAAGGGAGAACTTGCACAGAATGTGGGAGAGAACCATCTTCAGTTGTAGCATTGCATGCTTCTGAGACCCCATTTGCAAACCTCTCCGGCCTAAACTCATTAGCATCCGAACACCAATTTTCGGGATCGCGGTGCAATGCTGGAATGAATGTTCGTACGTGAATGCCTTCCGGCACATCTAAGTCCCCCAACTTCATTTATGCAAGAGCTTCTGTTCGGGCGAAGATTTATCTGGAGAGGGCTCCTCGGCTCTACTTTGGATGTATAGGCGGGCTCTTGCTTGCTGATGTGCTACAAGAAGAGGATAAAGTTAGTTCTAAAAATGTGCCTTTGTAGGGCCTTAGGTGTAGGCCTTGAGACTCGCAATCAAAACTAAGTACTAGGCGTGCCACTACTATCTCAGTATAGCAGATATAAAACAAGATTGTGTTTAGTCGATTACTTACGCCCCAAGTTACTCGGACTTCTTGTTGTCAAAGGATTGTTGTGGATATGTTAAGTCCACATTAAGTTTTTTTTCTTGCCTTGCGAACAAGGACTTTCAGTTCATAGTCTTGTGTGTTCAAATGTGGGGAGTCCATATCCCTTAAGTCATTTGTTTGGTTCTTGATTGATTTTAAATGAAAGCATATCTATTAAACTGACCAGATCTAGATACAAATAAGACTTTTAAAGTAGGAAAACAGACAGATATGATTTGGATACATGATGGAGAATACATTAAGAAGTAGATCTATTAACTTAGAAAACAGACAAAGAGCTTTGAGCAAGATTTCACCTTTTCGGGCAAGGTTGAACCTCTTGCAATCACTTCTCTTTGGGTTTACAGGGGTTATATGCTAAAAAAAGGATGGATGGTAAACAAGTTTACACAATGGAATCAATACTACGCCACTAGGGGTGATAGCAGAGCTTTAAACTTGACAAGAGATAACTTGTCGCTACAAAAGGGACTGAATCTGGGTTGATTTCAGCTTTTGGATGCAAATCTGGCTTGAGAGCAGAGTTTGTATGTTTGTTTGTTTGATTGGTTGAGTATCCTTGTCTCTAGGGCCTCTTCTTCCTTTTATAGGCAAATTAGCCCGACTGTAGTGACTTTGCTCTTGCCCGAAAGCACTTGAAGGGCAGTGAGTCATTAACTTTTTACTTGTATTGCCACTGAAAAGTACTTTTTGGCTGATCGTGAATTAGTCTCTATCACTTGACATTTAAATCATAGGCATATGGCCTATGCGTTAATGGGAATGCGTCAATTTGTCTCTGGGCTTGATGCTTGGGATTCGGGCAAGTCTTCCTTCTAATTGGCATCTCTGGGCTATCACACACTTGTAGCCCAATGTTCAAATATTAATCCAAACAGCTTCCCTTGCCATTATGACTCCATAAAGGCGCAAGCTCTCTTGAATCACCATTGTCAGCTGCATACGTAGATAAATGTGACATAAAAAATATGAAATATTTATTAAACACTTGATAATACGTACATAAATTCAAGTACCGTTTTCAACTTGCACAATTTCTCCGCATCTTGCAAGCAATGATGCAGCTAATCAACATCCCCTCAGACCTCAAAAATCTCAGCATGAATGTGTTCTTGCCATTCGGATTGTAATGCCAATAGCATTAATGTCCAGGATGCTGCAAGAGCAGTGGTCTCAGATCCTACAAAGTAGATAGTTCTTCAATTGTCCAGAATAAAAATTGGTCTGTCTTATGGCTAGGCATTTCAGTGCTAGTAGCAGCAAGTATCATTTGTAATAGATCCTTTCAGATGCACCACCCGGTTGGATTTTCTTTTGGCGATCCCTCGCTAATTTGAGCAATAAAGAATCCACCTCTTTTCTTAAACTCCTTACCTTTTTGTTTACTTCCCACCATACCCTACAACTCCTCACCATTTCTATTACCGCACATTAGGGAAAAGTTTAGTAATGCCCTTCAACATATGGTTACGGTTATGGACTTCATCTAATGTACCTCTATCGACTTTCAATTTTGTTTTGAGCTCCTTTGATATTTTAAAATGTGATTCAGAGATCAAGTGTTACTGAAATTTGGATTTCTCCACAATTAAATTTACCAAACTTTATGAATGTGCCTACTTACACGTTTGAGGTGCCTCCTTGGACTTAAAATTTACATATTTGATGGTAACTAGGGAAAAAATGGACAATTTCAAAAGATTAGCTCTAAACCTATGAGGAAAAAAGAAACAGTGGGGCTCAAAACCAAATTGAAAGTCCAAGAGCAAATGAATTTTGTAAGGTTCAAAATTCACGAGGCATTGCTAAAATTTAAGAAAATTTTTAGAGGACGATAATTTAGACGTGCATGATATATGTAGTGAAAAGGGTACATTCTCTATGCCTTAACCTTGTCAAGGAAGAACCATCGACAACAAGATCTTGTTAGAAGCGTTTGTACAACAAAATATTCATGTGAACCAAACTAAAACCAATACTGAAACGAACATATATATACACGTTAAAGGCCAAAATTAATCAAGATATGGATGCTTGTTCAAATGAAGTTTTGCAGTGGGTAATTGCAGCCTGAATTGAGGTTTCTCTTGTATAAAGATATACTTTATTACTATGGTCATCACTTGTAAATCCTTGGTGAATTGGGGAAGACTTAATTGAACTTTGGCAGCTCCTTGTTCTTCTTTCTTTGCGACCAATGCCTGTGCTCATGCTAGTTCCTCTAGCTTCTAAAACCCCTCTAACTGCGCTCAAGTTTGTCTCCAATAACACTCTGGACTTGTCACCTCCTCCTACTGCTTCTGAAGAGTTCTTGGTCCTGCTGCTATTCCCTTGCTTCTTTTGAACCAACCATTGAAGAGTACTGCTACTACTCTCCTTCGATTTCTTGTTCTTGCATCGACGATTAATGTTTTGGGATTGATGAGGATCGTCATCGTCACAAGCAACTTGGCGGGGCTTTCCAAATGAAGCTACCAGTGCTCCAAGATTTATGGCTCGGCACTTGAAGATAAACTTCATGAGGCCACCGTTTATTGAGGTTTTGATATTTGATGCTTTCCTTTTTTAATTTCATGCAAACACATGCCATATAATAATTAGTCAAAGATATTAATCAAAGATATTAAATCTATGTATGATATTAGTTTTTGTTTTTGTGTAGTTAAATTATTTATCAAATATCATTCATTTTCCAACGAAAACGTGGTGTTACGAACTCAAAGAAATTATAAAACTAACACCTTAACACATATATAAAAGCCTCTAAACTTCCAGATATAACTATTGCAAATCACAGTTTACACATATATAGGCATATATATTATCTAGCTTCTTTTTACAATTAAGTTATTATTCACTCTTACAAATCACATTTTGATACATATGTAGACAAAAAAAAAAAATTATGTACACGTAT
>JADOBS010299912.1:0-10182 GCA_015708375.1 Cydonia oblonga | reverse complement strand
CATAACCTGCACCCGGTGTTAGTGCTTATGTGATTGTGTTGTTATTCACCTCCCGCACCACACGCTCACCTTGGATCCAAGTTAGGTGCATAGTCTTGTCGTACAGACCACTTCAGTGGTTCCGACTCGTAGGTGACTTGCGATTATTCGCACAACTGCTTTGTTGAGTATAGCACTAGAGCATATTATTACACCCAATCTTGTCATACAGACCACCATAGTGGTTCCGACTCGTGTGCAGGCATAGGTATTGAGCTATAGAATCGGCCGTACAGGACCACTGCAGGGTCTCCTGTTGATTGATTATTTCATCTGTTATATTTATGCACCATTGATATATGATTTAATGCATATGGCATGGCATGCTTTCAAAACATTGTGTTTGGAATATATATTCGAGATTTGATGCTATATATGTATGTATGATATTTTCTGGGAAAGTATACATGTTTTACAGCGAGGGGTTAGAAGTTTGATAAATGAGATATTTTCGAAAAGCTTTGTTTTTGCCCACTCACGTTTTCTGTTTTTTGCCCCTCCAGGTTTTAGGTAGACGTTCGTTGGTGGCTCAGGAGGATTACCACGGGGTTCTGACAGATCGTCACTAATGTATGACACCTCTGGGTGTTACATATTTCTAGTACTTGAATTTCTAGACTGAACTTAGGCTAGTATACTCTGTTTATTGTCACTTTAGTACTCTGACACTTATATTATTTAGTACTTATGTTTACTATGTAATTTTATTTATTCGGATTTCATATCATCTTTTATACTTCCGCACTGTGCACATGGCTACGTCATCCTCACGTGACGGCCAGCACGTCCTGATCTAGGTCGGAGCGTGTTACCAATAATGACAAAGATAATATTTCCAAGAAGTGGTGAAGATGAAGTTAATCGGAGGTATTTTCTACTAATAGGTTGTTTTTTCTTCCTTTCTTTCTTAACCTATTTTTTATTTGGGGAAAAATTGAATTAAAAAAAAAAAAAAGAATATAAGCCAAGATGTATAGAGAGAATTTTGAGTCCAAATAAAATTTTCCAAAACGAAATAATTATTAAATGGCCTGTTAAACGGTGTGTTTTTGAGCTGGTGTTTAGGTCCCTTTTGTGGGTCGACTGGAACCGGGCCTTGAAACTTAAGATTGCCTCCAAAAATAAAAGAGTCCATAGCCCAATCCAATCCAATCCAATAGTTGGACATATTCTTCAAAAGTTTCAGACACTCCTCAAGATTTCAGTCCCACCTTAAATCCCAGGTTTATGCAGACAGAAGCCTGACTGAGTGTTTTCGACAGAACCCACTTCTCTCTCTCTCTCTCTCTCTCTCTCTCTGTTTTTTTCCCAAGACATGGACAACCTTCGCACCTACAGAGACGAAGACGACGAAGAAGACGAACAATCGAAACCCACAACCGCCGCCGCCGCAATCTCAACTGCCGAGCCCATCGAACCACCCGAACCCACCACCGACGACCCCGACACCGATACCCTAAACCCACCTTCCACCGACCCGCAAAACGGCAGTAAAACCGAAACCGAAGCCTCCGAATCTCTCTCCGAGTCTATCAAATCCCAAGAAATAGACAACGACGATGACGACCCGCCTCCCAAGAAGCAGAAGCAGCTCTCTTCCCTAACCGCCGCGCCCTCTCCGGACCAAGATCAGATCCCACTACCCCTGCCCATCTCCAACGGAAGCGCCGCCGCCGCCGCTGGCCCAACCGCCCCCAATTCGAAGAAATCCAAGAAGAAGAACAACAATGTGTGGGTCACTAAGTCGACCCGCAAGGGGAAAAAGAAGAGCAAGGCCAATAACAACAACCACAATGCCCCCGGGGACGACACCGTCTTCATCACTCCGGTGACGCGGTTCCCGGACAAAACCGACGACACGCCGGACATGACAATCTGCCTCTCGAAGGTGTACAAGGCGGAGAAAGTGGAGGTGAGTGAGGACCGAATGAGTGCGGGTAGCGCGAAAGGGTACAGAATGGTTAGGGCCACCAGAGGAGCGGCGGAGGGGGCTTGGTATTTTGAAATAAAGGTGGTGAATTTGGGAGAGAGTGGCCACACAAGGCTTGGCTGGTCCACTGAGAAAGGGGACTTGCAGGCGCCCGTCGGGTATGATGGAAATAGTTTCGGGTACAGGGACATTGATGGGAGTAAGGTGCATAAGGCTTTGAGGGAGAGGTATGGGGAGGAAGGGTATAAGGAAGGTGATGTTATTGGGTTTTATATAAACTTGCCAGATGGGGGGTCGTATGCCCCGAAGCCGCCCCATTTGGTTTGGTATAAGGGTCAGCGGTATGCTTGTGCCCCTGACGCGAAGGAGGATCCTCCGAAAGTAGTGCCTGGTGAGCGACTTTTGGTTTTTTGCAGTGTTGATGTTTTCAATTGTTTGTTTATGTGATTTTGTGGTTGTGGTTGTGGTTGCCTTTTGTGTGAAATTTATTGCAGAGCATTGTGTTTCTTGCATAGGCATTCTTGTTTCATATTATGAATGTGAATACGAATATGCTTGCACGGCTCAACTGCTGTGGCACTCTTTCCCTGTGATTGTAACTGAAATCATGAATGAGTTGAACCAAACAGATGTTGGTATGATAGGATATAAAATGTGCGTCTTTAGTAGTTTATTGAAGATAAATCTTAACTCAGCATAAGACAAAACACCTCTTGCATGAAGACTGACCGAATAACACCTATTCAGACTAAAAGATGATCAAGACAACTGAACTTGTGACTTATAGTCTTTATTTATCTCTATTGCACAATGTCTTTTGTAGCATTATACTGCACTTGTGACTTATTGTCTCCGCTAACGAAATTCAGGGAACAACATTAGCCAAGAGAACGTACTATAATTCTGAGTTATTTTACTTGCGAGAGAGACTATAAAGATTTATAGTGAAGTTTGAGACATATGATTGTACCATGTGCTTGTGCAGAAGAAAGAGAGAGATGGGAGAAGTGATCATAGTGCATTTTAGCCAAACTAGTTATGAAGTCGTTGAAATGGTTTCCAGGGGATGGAATTATCGCTTCTATATAAATATTTCACTTTGTTCAACAAGTCATAACACAAAAGCTTGGTATAAAATTAGGTAATCGGAATATTTTGGAAATGAGGAATCAGAATGATTAATTTGAAGAACTGCCTCTGCAGCGACTGGTTGAACTGTAATGCATGAGTCTACCCGCCCATAGAGGCTGATTTTGACTAAGACGGTATATAGGCATTGGTAGATTCCACGGCGTGAGAATTATTTGAAATTCATAAGATACTTACAAGCCATGCAGGCATTGACTCTTGGGATGTGATGTCCAGTTACAATGTAATTAGCATAGTGAAAGATTTATTCTATTTCTACTTCAATGAAACAGGAAATTGAGTATTTGTGTGACATGGCAATGGAAACCTTCAGCTATTTAAACCTGATGATATCTGTACTTTCTTTTCCAAATGACCTAAAGTAAAAAAAATTTATCTCGTAAATAATTTAATTGCTTTTGATCTGAGTGAAACATTTGATTTTTGGCTTTTCCATGGGTGAAAATGCTTCCTTCTCGCCAACTTGTTACCTAATTGTTCCTTTTCTCCTGAGATTAAAAGGAAACATTGTTTTGGTGTTCTCATCCAATTCCAATACCAGTCCGCATGTTTGGTATTCAACCCATTGCCATCCGTATATTGTGTGCAATAGAAAGTTAGCATCCAAGCATGCAATTGTACATATTATTTTGGGGGTGTCTTTAACTCACTGGGTTTGGAAACTCACTGGGTTTGGAATAGGTTCAAAATGCTGCCTCTTCCACCAACTTGCCACTTTAATAATTTTTTTCTGGGGTTTATGAGCATTTTTTTTTTCAAGCTTCTGTTCAACTACAGAAATGTTTCTATTCTGCTAAGGTATAACCTGCGTTTGGTTTCTTGGAAGTTTAACCATTGGAGTGATTATTGATTTGCTGTGCAGGAAGTGAGATATCGTTTTTCAAAAATGGGGTATGCCAAGGAGTTGCTTTTAAGGATCTATTTGGTGGACGTTACTATCCTGCTGCTTCAATGTATACTCTTCCACATCAACCAAATTGTGTTGTCAAGTTCAATTTCGGCCCTGATTTTGAATTCTTTCCAGAAGACTTTGATGGACGTCCAGTGCCCCTGCCCATGGTTGACGTTCCTTATCATGGGTTTGAAAACCGAGTTGAAAATGGAGTGTCTGATGAGAAGAAACAATAACCAGAACCACCATTCAACCCTGTTTGTGTGTTTTGGAGGTTTCCGAAGCCAAAACGCAGGAATGGAAGACCTTCATGGATAGCATATGAGTTCAACTTTCCTTTGTAATTTTAGTTGCTGCTAAAGTACAACTTGAAACTGAATGAAAAGCATTGTATTCTTGACCTTTGTCTGACAAGTTCTAATGGAAAACATAATGATATTGCGTATCAGGACAATTTCCCGTTTGATATGTTTGATAAATATCTCTGTTCTTCGTGCTTGTGCATTTGATAATATCTCTGTACTGTTATGATGTTTCAGATTCTAGATCCTTTTGCATTGGTTTAATAGTACACTTCTTTCCAAATTATCACAGGCTCAAACGTAGCTGTTTCAGTAATTATACCTTTGTCTACGGTTTTATTTATTCATTTGGTCTATCTTTAGAAAGTTCATTCTCTTTCAACTTTAACCATGCTCTTGCAGTACCTAACATAGTTCCTAGCAAAAGCTCCATCTCTGATTCTCTGCTTCGGTTCTGAAGGTAACTGATTAGTACGAGATATTGATCTTTACGGTTGGCATGAGCTGGAATATGTGTCATGCTTATATTGTGTTATCTTTTTGCTATTTTAGATCTAATTGGATGTTTCCTCTTGTGACAGGAGGTTCGTTCGTTGAGCACTGAGCGCTTACTTCAACTGTATTATAGAGGCAACTAAAATAATGGGTTATATTCTTTGTTATACCTCTGTTTGATCATATTTCTTTTAGAATGAAAGTCTTGCTGTATTTTCTAGTCGCTCATGTTGTTGTGGATTCTCAGGTTGTTGATTAACGACTCTCACTTTGTAACATGAGGATTGCAGTGCATTCTCTTGGCATAACCAGTGGCAGTGCCAACGGTACATTAAGGGTTATCTCTAGAGGATTAGTGATTTGGGAATAACTTGAGGGTTCTTGCTTGTTTTCTGCATCTATTGCTAATATTTTGACCACTTAATATAGGCTCTTGCAAAACAAACTTAACCAACCTATGCAGTGTTTAGGCACTTCTTCATATTCAACTATTATTATTATCGTCTTTACTATATTTATTCTTACTTTTAAACTGTAGGGGGTTTAAATACATGATGTGTTTTTATGTGTAACCATGGAAACAACCTCTTTGCTAAAGCAAGGGTAAGGCTGCGTCCTATAGACGTTTCCCCCGACCCTCGGAAAGCATGGAACCTTGTTGGCTTGGGGTGGCCCTTTTTATGTCTTTATTGTGTAACATTTAAGATGTTAAATATGCTTGTGGAAGGAATTTGGAGATTTGGGGTAAAATAGCAATCACACCTAACATTTTGTTTTTGAATATTAGGTTTGCAGATTTCATGACATTGTGTTTATGCTTAAATGAAGGCATCAAGACTTCGGAGATTTGAGAAGGTGCAATAACAAAGGCATCTTTGTATTGTACTGATTCCCTTGAAGACTCAAGAGCTTTAAAATTAGAGGTAGATTCAATACATTGAGATTTACCTAGCTTCATCATATTCTTCTGGTAGTCTAGGTCAGAGTTAGAGATGGGGTCATGTTTTAGTTTCCTGACTGTGGGCTAGATTTGGGCTTGGTAGGAGATTTTGGACTGTCAGACAACATTGACCTAGGGTACCATCATTAGGACCTTTAAGAGTTGTCGATTTTGATTTCATTTTTGGGAACTATCAATAGTCTCGAAGCAGTTTTTCCTGAGCAATCGTATTCAAATGTCATGTTGGAGCAACAAATTTTTGGTAACCGCTCACCAAAAGCTATGGTGGGTGTAGTTCTATGATTGTTTGCTATAGAACAGGGGGATACTTGTTTATGGAGGGTAATCTGGTGTGAGAATTGCAACATTAGTGGCTAGGGGCTTTCTTCCGTCATAATCGATTCTGCTTAGCTACTCCTGGGGCACATGACAGATTGAAAGATTCACGCTTTCTTTCTCTCAATCTAAGATTTGGGCTGAAGGTTACCCTTTTTTAACAACAGTTTATGACACGCACATCCTAAGTTTTGCGATAGACGGTCCAAGGCTAGTCGAGAAGTATTTACCCATGTTGAGGCTGTTTAGAGCTTGGTAAGTTGATCTTGATCTAAGGCTAGTTGGCTTAATTCAAGGTTTATAGTCAGGGATGTCTAGTTCGGTCTAATAAGCTTGTGAGACCTAAACCCTTTGCTGCTGTTGCTCTACTTTGATCACACAAAGGGAAAAGGGACGATTTGCCGGTTATTGTCTTTGATAATCCTTAAATATTGTCGTCTGTTCATGTCTAGCTCATATCATGTATAGATTATTGTCTTGCTTCGGTCTTGTACTGGATCTTATCTGATCTCGTCTTCATCTTGTCTCATCATTTCACTGTCAAAAATTTCTTGAAGCTCATGAATATGTTTTCAACTCTATTTTCAGAAAGCTACTCACGCTGCAGTTTGAGGCCGAGTCTCCGGAGTGTAGGCCGCTAATCAGCGAATTCTTTAATCAAGAGTTAGAACTGATTGCTTGTAGTTATAGTTATAGATTAGGAAAAGAACGCGGTTGATCCTCAAATTTTTGATTTGGTTTTCGAAAGAAAAACTTGGAGGAAGGAAAATAGAACAAGGTAAGTAGATGTTTCTGTTTCCCGTTTGTGCTGCTTTTGCGGACGATTGATTGATCAACAGGAAACTGGCTTGGTTGTAATATTAGTTTAATTGATTCTACATCCCGAGTTGATCTTCGTCAAAGTTCCGTGGCGGAGTGATGAAAATATGTAGTAGTAAGTAGTACTACTCCCTTGAGTGCAAGGATTCAGCTTTCTGCTGTAGAGAGGATCTGCTTACTATGCATTCTTTGACGCTGACTTGGTTACATGCCGAGACGCGTCGAGGTTCTACCTAAACACGCTGCTTTTTGTTGGCCTGAGTGTGGCGTTTGCCCCAGTCACGGTGAACCTGTCCCATGGAACTTTGTATTCTGTAAAGTCCTAAGTCACGTAAGTAAATTTTATTAAAACTACTGTTATGAGACAATTATCATGCTTGCTCGTGCCACACATATCTTCTATTGAGATTCTGCTCAGAAAATCGCTACTGCTCTTATTTTGCTCCCTCCCTCTCTCTCTCTCTCTCTCTCTCTCTCTCTCTCTCTCTGATGCACACTTCTAATCAGGTAATAATTCTTCGGACTGCAGAATATAAAAGGAACTACAAGGTTGAGGCAAGGTGTTGCTATCTGCAAGTGCTACTGAATGAAAAACTGCGGGTGGCATTTCTGTTGCTGCTTCTATTGCAGTGGAGAGTTGAGACCCTCTTGAAAAGCCAGGGGATGGAGAGGTTGGTGCCTCTTGGAAGGGAATGGTATCTCCTTCCTGAACGAAGGCCGCTTCTTGAGATGCTTTAGAGTATGCTTGGCATAATATGTTTGGAAGTAAGGCGAAGCTCTCTCTTTGAACTTAAGGATGATGAAGAAGATGATTCTAAAAGACACAAGAAGGGCTACAACAGCGGCCAAGTCCCACCACTTCGAGTGATCCAGTTTAAAGCCGGCAATGTTTGTGAGGATATACTCACCCTTCAGCTTCGGGCCATTTGGTACAATAGGATCAAATTCACGGCCAACCAGTGCGTTCTTATATTCTCCCTGCATATACCAGTATAACAGTGGTAAGTTCAAATTGTAAAATTTATAATCTGTTCCTCATAGGTCCTTTTTTCGGCTGATAAATGCAGAATTGTATGAAAAACTTCCCAACAATGGCAAAATTTAGGATGAGCAGGGCCTTCGGTATCTTTGGAGTAATTCTTAGGTATAACCGGTTGTAAGGAAGAAAAGTTCTTCAGGTTAGTAAGCATCTGTTTACCCAAACTTTTGGCTATTCTTGACAAGTTATAACAAAAACTGCTACTTTTGGAATGAATGGTAAACTTTCGCTAGTTCAAAACTCAAATATGTTCTTGTTTGGTACCTGTAATGCCCATGCACCATAATTTAGGTATGAAACAGGATATCGCCAAACCGGTCTGGGAATGTCAGGCGGCAAGCGGAAGAATCCGGCAGTCATCATCATGATTCCCTAGACAAACACGGTAATTAGTGATAAATAGAACTTAATATGCACTTACATAAATACAATTAAGCTTTGCAAGAATGATATGCAGTTGTACTTACCAAGTATCCTGCTCCAATTATCACTCCCATCAAGTAGTTAGGAACAAGAGATGCTATAATCATCATGGAGCTCTCTACTGCTGCGATGGCGCTGATAAGATCGAGGCACATGAATACAAAACGAGGAAACTGAGAATGGAATTCCACCATGTAGTATGTTATACTCGCTGTTGAAATCGACATGACAGCCAAGAACGGGAAAGAAGAGAGGAAATTTGACAGAATAAACACAGCAACACCATAATGCCCGTTGAGCCTTTCTTTATGAAAAACCTGTTTATCGAACAGAAACAGAAGATCGAAAGTTTAAATCCTGAGTAGTGAATTGATTACACAATTCTTATTACACAATTGAATACTTTCATGCTCACGGAAACTAATTTACTTTTTACCTTCATTTCTTCAAGGAAGGATGGGAAGCCTCCGATGGACAGGAAAGTCATGAAGCCGGAAATAAATCCAGCACAAGCTCCTCTTGCCAATATTGAATTCAGATTTGTCCCAAGATTGAAGAATATCGTACCGACACACACAGATAACAGCAGGTAAATGATGATTCTTACCCAGTAATACCCCACGTCCCTTAACATGTTCAGGAAAGATCTCTGTGTTAATATTGTTAGTTGCTTCCACCAGGTTGCTTGGCTCCCACTCCATTTTTCTACCGTCAGTCCTTCCTGTAAAACAAGTTTCTTATTAACAAACTGTCATGTAAAATTAGTAACATATATTTCCTTGCATCCTTACCATCGATGAAATTTGTCGAATCCTAGCTCTTGTCCTCGACGCATACTCAGAACTCTTGTACTTCTCGACAAGCATAGCTTTTATCTCTGCTGTTGCTAAGTTCAGTAAAGGATCTGATGATTTTGGGACGTCCTGATTTGCATTTGAAAAATGTTAGACAGTAAAGTTTTTTTTTTCCTTCATAATTCAAAGCCGAAATGAGCAGAATTAGTTTGATAGGAAAATTTACATATACGTATACAATGTACATACACGTATTCGGTGAGATTCGTTCATGGTGACTCTGTCGAAGTCCGAATTAATGCAACGAAGAAAGTGATCGGAAGGGTTTCTTCGACTTGGACATGGAACTCCAGCTCTGGTAAAGAACTGTCAAATTCAAAAGAAATGAAGTAACATTAGGAATCTGAGATCATGCACACTGTCAAATTCATGCTCATGGCAAAACTATCTTGGAACTTTCTCTAAACTTTGTAACATATGGTTCCATGCTACAAACCATGAAAGCCCGTTTTGAAAGGCTTCTCTAGAAAACACTTATGATTATAAGCGTTTTTAACGAAATTGTTCTTATTAGAAGTACGTTGAAATTTGAATAAAATTTAAGCCCTTCCCAGTAAAAAACTTGGAAGGGTTTTTAAACCTTGACCTTTAATTTTTTCTGCCGAAAGTGGTCAGTAATGGTTTTAGGATTATTTGGAACTATTTTTAAAATTACTGAAAGCGTTTTTTGTGAAAATATTTTTGAAACCAATATTTAGTTAAAATGCAAATGAATCCTGACAAAACACATGAAGTGCTTCCTACAAGAAACACATCCGTTAAGTATTTTTGGAACCTAGAAAGGTGCTTACATGCATTTTAAAAACACTTTGATATGAGCTCTTAGTTATTTGAAAGTGCCCTTCTTCCTTAGAACTTAACAAGAAGAAATGAGCTCTTAGATTTTTTTTTTTTTTGGAAACGAGCTCTTAGTTATTTGAAAGTACCTCCAGAGCCATATTTGCGTGTCCAGAATAAACAGTTT
>JADOBS010299911.1:0-10181 GCA_015708375.1 Cydonia oblonga | reverse complement strand
ATGTTTAATTTTTAAAAAAAAAAAAAAAAAAAAAAAAAACATGTAGACGGGTGAAAAAGGGGTAATGGTAAAAAAAAAAGGATAAACGGATTAAAAAGGGTAAATGGGTAAACGGGTATTAAACGGTTACTGTTAAATGATATGCGGTTATGGGTATGGTTAACTGTTTATAAACGGTTATGGGTGTGGGTATAACTGTTTAGACAATTACCTAACGAGTAAACGATTATGAGGATATAAGCATAAACGGTTATGGATAAATAACTGCGGTTATCCGTCCACCGTAACCGTTACTCATCCCTACTTAAGAACCATTTTGGTTAATAAAAACTTAAAAAAAAAAACCCTAAAACGGTAAAACCAACAATAAAGAATAGTAAAAACACTGTAAAATGTAAAAGGTAAATTAGGATGATGAGAAGCGAAACCGAACTAGCAAGTTGAAGGGAAAAGAGAGGGAGGAGAAGATAGAGAATTCCCCTGCGTCTCAACCTTTTCCCTTTCTCTCTCCAACATCAAAATTGAATTGGGTGCAAAACCAAAAACATGCAGGCTCAATTGTATACTTCTTTGCCTCAATCAATCCGCTCAAACGGGTCTAATGGCCCACGCTTTTTAGCCGCATAGAAGTCAAAAACTAACAAACCGATAGTTTCAACGGAAACTCACACCATGGAAGGTATCGTCGTTTTTGAGATATGGGTTTTCTGTTTTCTGATTGATTTACGTTAATTTCTGGTATTGCATTGTTTGTTTGTATTTGTGATTTGGGAATTTGATTATTTTGTATGCATGGAGAACTTGTTCTTATGGTGATGAGGGTAATCTGGGTTCTTTAATTTTGGGTAATTGATTGCTGGGAAACTTTTAAAAGTGAAGGAAAATGGCATTTTGATTATGATGGTTTGTGTTTCCTACCGTATTTGAGGACAAATACTTAGCCTAATAATTTTTTCATATATTTACAATGGTTTATGTTTTCCACATTTGCCTTTCGTCACGATTTTCGGGCTTAGGGTTATTAATTTTCTAGTTATGTTCTGAATTTCCTTTAGTCTACCGGCACAGAAGCTCTGGTGGCGGCATTAGGCACCACGGTAGGGGGGTCTCAGGAAATTCTTGAATGTTTGTATAGATGATGCTAATACTTAACCTGGGAGGTTGGTTGTACTATATGAGTTCTTCTGTAAATGATACGGTCTATGTATAAGGTGTTGTCCAAATGTTCTAGTGCTTGAATAACAAACCTCAAGTAATTGACTTTTCTATGATTGTATTGGAAAATCTGTTTGAAACAAGAAAGTTTAATATGGATAAGTGAGGTAAATGCCGATTATTTTGGGGAGCTTCAATTGAGGGATCTCTCCAATAAGATTATTTGAGGGACACCCTTGTGGGGCTTTGTGGTGTATTTTAATTATCTGAACCATCTAGTTTTTAGGTCTTTCATCAAGTATCGTGCTGTCAAAAAATTACTCTAATCTGAAACCATTTAATCACTTGATAAAATGGTTGTCATTTTAGTGTTTTCTTGAAATAATGTGCTTGTGTATTTTCTTCACTATAATTGGATGTCTTAGTGATTTTCGATTTGTCTAATTTTTTGCAAGCATGATCTTTGAATGATGGATAAAAAAGCAATTATGATGATTGGAATTAAAATCTTAAGCGGGCCTCACAATGTATCACAAAAGATTTGCTGAAGTTAGTAAAAGATTAAGAATAAAAAAGCTTAATCCGGTTTAAAAAAAGCTTGTGAAACAGGATAATGTTAAGCATGCAACTATGACCTTCTTCCATGTACAAAATGTGTGGAAAATTTCTTGTGAAGCAGGATGCTGTTAGGCATGCTACCATGACCTACGTACTTTTACGCAAGTGGCACATTTGACTCATAGGTCCAGGTTGTGGAAGGGACTTGCACAATATATAAGCTTTTGAAGCAGGAAGTTGCATGGGAGATGTAGCTTTTGCAATTATGACCCTCATTTTCCTTTACGAATGGTTACAGGGAATCCTCCCTAGTTTTCCAATTTGAGCACTGGGTGACTAGTTTTGGAAATGTATATTGGACAAGCTTCGTTTAACCTGTAATCATATAGCAGATTCCTGCAACCCAGTGAGGAATTGCATAAACTTCCCACCATTTTATATTTCTCTCAGAAGGTGTTTCTTTATATGTGGTGGTTGTCTTATTATTGTTGTCTCAAACGAGAAAGAAAGTTCATGGGAATAACCATAATCATAATAATGGTAATGAAAGTTATTCTTGTGACTATCATTGCTATAATAACTTTGTAAGAGTTCTCAGTTTCAGATTTGTAATCTTTGATATTGTTGAATCCAGAAGCGACCATTCTTAGCATGTTTCTCACTTTCTCAGTTGTTTCTTGGTACCCCTTCTTTTGGGGGATATTGAAGTGACTGAGTATTTGTGGAATTTTCTCATTTGATGTCTTGCATTAGCAGTTGGTATTGCATCTTACTCGTGCTGAGAGGAGAATTTGGGCTATTCAGGATCTGTGGTATTCTGTCGTATGTCCTTTTGTCTTTCATTGCTAGATAATCCGAAGCAACCGACCACTTTGGTCCTTGTAATTTCAGTTGGAAAGCCTTGGGTGCCTAACAAAATCTTAAGTCACTTGCTTGGCTGGTGGTTCTTGGTGAATTAACACATGTAATATGCCAGAAGAGAAGACAGTACTCTTCATTATCTCCTTGATGTGCACTAAGAAAAACTGTGGGGGAATCTTCTGACTATATCGTTCTTTCCTTGTTCTGCCACATCACGAATCTAGATTAGATTAATTCTTGCTTTTGGTTTGGAATGGGTGGTTTGTGGGAATTGCTACTATTGACTATATTTATTCATTATGGGAAGGGATTTCAAGAAGAGAAATGTCAGCCTGTGGCAATAGACTATTTTGGCTCTATTTGGGTGTTGTGGTAGGAACAGAATAGCAGAAGCCTTCATAACAGTAAGGAAGAGTTCACTGGTGACATAATAGAATATCATGCCAAGAGATATTCTTGGAGAGACATTTCTCAAGGCTTTGGTGTTTTGTTTTCTGATCTGGTTGAAGGGAATGGAGAGATGATCTGTTCGTGGAGACAAATGGATTGGAGATCTCTTATCTGTGCCCTATGTCATGCTTTTTATGGTTTTCAGTAAAGTTCCTGTTTCCTATTAAAAAGGGAAAAACTGGGTTGGGTTGACTAGGAGGAAAGCATCTTTAGTTTCCAATTAAGTGGAGATGCCAATTAATCGAAATGGTTTTTCTAGATCAAAAGTGCAGGATTTGAAATATTGAAGGATTTTTGTGACTGAACTCAAGTAAATAGGTTTTGGTTCTTGTCAAGTTCTATCATATTCCACGGATCGTTGACATGCCCTGATATTAGCCATGTTTATCTTTACCACCACAATTTATAGTTGCACAAATGAAGCATTATATTCATACATAGAAGCTGGTTCAATAACAATTATGCCCTGATGGATGTTTATTTATCTTAATCGTTGATTTCATTTTGTGACTAATGTATCCTTGTTCACTTTTTGGTTGATATTTAGAAGCAAATGAACTGCATTCTGAGGAGAATAAAAATTCCCAAGACAATAATAAGAAAAGAAAGCTCAAGACACCAGCCCAGCTTATGGCTTTGGAGAAATTTTATAATGGTAAGGATACTTCTCGTGGCTTATGTTTTGTCTTGCTCAGTGTTGAGCCATCAAATTTCTCAAAAGAATGTTCTTTTTTACTTTTTCCAGAGCATAAATATCCTACGGAGGAAATGAAATCACAACTTGCGGAGCAGTTAGGATTGTCTGAAAAGCAGATATCTGGATGGTTTTGCCACAGAAGGTTAAAAGACAAAAGATTGTCGAGAGATGAAACACAAGGTAATGGACGGCAAGATCGTTCAAGTGGTGTTATTCAGGATCGAGCTAGTGGACTTGGGCAGGACTCTTGTGGCAGCACTAAACATGGAGAGCATAGGTTCATTGATCCAAGGGAAGTTGAAAGTCGAAGGCTTTCTGGGCATGATTTCGCAGCTGCAGATATCACCCGCGATTATAGGAGTCACTATACAGAAAGAGTTGGTGACATGGATAATACATCTTCAGAAAGTAGCTCGGCTTTACAAGATAGGTTCTTGACTCAAAATGAGGATCCGTATGATGTGGAAACTTCTAGATACCTAACACAAACCAAGGGCATGGAAAACATGGGATATAAGCCCTCCGGGTTTTTGAAAGTGAAAGGTGAAGCAGAAAATGCTGCTATTATAGCTGTCAAGAGGCAACTCGGGCGGCAGTATCAGGAGGATGGTCCTCTATTAGGTGTAGAATTTGATTTGCTTCCTCCTGGTGCATTTGAAGCACCGATTATGGATTCAGGCTATGGTATGTCATAATATACTCTATCCATAGGAACAAATTTCATATTCCATGAAATAGTCGTCTGAGAACCGAAAGTTGCTAATTGTTTTTCGGATCTTGTTACTTAGCTTGTATTGATGCTCTCATATTTTTCACTATATTTTTCTTGTGCAAGTGATTAGTGTGCAGTTTTTATTTTTGTTGTACAATTTTAATCTGCTTTGTGCATAAGGTGTAAACATAAATATTGTTAATTTGAGTAAAAAAAAAAAAAAAAAAACCATTGAAACGAGATCTTTAAGATGTGACATTTAATTTTATCATGCAAGTTGTTCTATATGGAAGGCTTACGTTTATCTGCTGGCACTGGGCCTTGTTCAGCGAAGTAGCATAGACATTGAAATTTGAACTTGATGGAGCCTTTAATTTAATATATTGTTTTATAAAAAAACTCACGAAGATAAAATTTAGGCCTTTGAACAGTGAAACACAATTTAGGCCTTTGAACAGTGGAACACAAGGGTTTGTGTTTGCTTTCCTATTTTTTGCATTTATTTTTAAAGCATGGGTAGTTGGGAGGAAAGTGGACATTGTAGGAAGAAATGCAGTGGAGAGGGAATCCTCGTACTATAATACTGTAGATATATAGAAGATAGTAATTTGTGGATTGAAATATTCTTAATATTCTTTCTTTAAATATGACTATCCAACTTATTTACCTTTAGTTGGCACTTAACGTTTTTACCCTCTCTCTGTCTCCCTTTGAACTCCCCTACTCCTTTGGCTTTGGATGTCAGTATATATCTTATTGCATCTTTTTTGTCTGATTTCTGCTGTGCATTCTCAGATGTAGCATTTGAAACTGTTTCTTTCATTTGTTTCTAATGTTTGATTTGTCTTGATCTTGGTAGTTATGATGATTGGTGGATTTAAGAACTTCTATTTCTTTTAGACTAATAGCATACATTTTTTTGTGTGTATGCAAATGCGAAACTGTAGCTTTAACTGAAAACATTTTCATTTTGCTTCTACTTAACTCTTTATATTTTTTTGTTAATGTTGATGAAGACGGAATATTGTTGGGGAAATATAGTATTATGGACAATTATGTTAAGAAGGAATGCAGTGGGAAGTTAAAAAAAAACAATATATTGTTCATGAAAACACTTAGCTGCTTACTTTATGAAGTTAAAAAAAGGAAAATAATAAAGTTGCTGGGTTGACATTAGCAGTTGAGTCCTTTAGCTGTAATTCTTGAAATATTAGATGTACACGGTACTCTGAAGCGAAAAAATATTTAGTTGACACCTACTTGGGAGTTGTTTGTTTTCTGAGCATGTTTTTTAAAAATGCTAAACATTGCTTCTCCTCTCTTCTATCTTGATGTTATACTCTAGCAGTGTGATTGGCTTCCATTCAGATTTTTCAGTCTTTTAGTATTAACATGTACTGTTTGAATACTTATAAATTAGGTTCTTGCAGACTAGTCTTATTTTGTCTGTTTTGTTCATTGCTATGCAGAACCATCCACTCTTGGGAATCCTGTCCGCCGTTCTCCTGACATATCTGGAGTGAAAGGGCAACTAAGTCCAAGCACTGTAAGTGGACCTGATGCATTTTCGTTACACTTTGACAGATCTGGTGGGGGAGAGGGTGTGAACTTTGTGATGGGGCTAATTTATTGGTTTATTTTCAGTATATACTAATCACAGCAAGGAAAACTTATCAAATCAATTGAGATAGCATGAATGTATGGTTCAGATTCAGTCTGGCAACATAATCTGGCAAGAAAACATTTATAGCTGGATCTCACCTCATTAACTCCTGGATGTGAGAGGAGGTCGCCTGACTTATGTATTGGCAGTCAACCAGCCACATTTTCATGAACCATTTGATCTCTTGCATCATTGTCCTGGCATATAAGCAAATTACAGTTCCATAAGTTGAAATTATAATAGAAAGTTGGGATTAGCACAACTTTCTCCTAATTTGTGTCCTTACTGGAAGCAAATAATTGGTTGTTAGTACTTGGTTTCATGGAAGCAAAATAAAAGCAAAATAAAACTCTTCTATGATGTCTTCCCTCCCACCCCCGCCTAACTGAAATGCTTTTAAACAATCTCTCTCTTTCTAACTGTCTCTCTATTGTGATACTCTTTCCGCCTTTTAATGCTCTTGCAGAGATATGAAGTATACAACTCCAGGTTGAATTCCCAGGATTCATATTTACAGCAGGAAAATCCTAGCATCATGCATGGGTTTGATCTTCAGGAGAAGAAATCAAGCAAGCAATTGAGACAAAAGTCGACTTATCTCAACGATACCAATCCTTCCCCTGGGAAAAATTCTCCCTTGGATATTTACGATAAACCTTCTGGAGGGATTTCTGCTTATAATAGCAATAAGAAAGATAGAATGAGATCTAAGGGTTACTACGGTAGGAAAGTTACTAGTGAACAAACAGAGCCTCGCTTAGATGAGTATGATAAATTTAGTAACCCCAAGACTGTCCAAAGGAATGATTACTTGAAGTCAAGGCCTCCAAGTTCTATAGTTAAGCATTCTGAGACTACCTTTTGACTTATATGCTCTATTATTCAATGACTCTCATATCAAAAGTACTTGCCTTGTGACTTTTTTTAATTGCTTTTTGTTCCAGGAGGAGAAGTTTGATGGAGAATGTAAGGCCATGAAGGACTATCATAATCCACTTAGAGCAAAAATGAATCCTACAGATGAATTGGTGGTGAGTTTGAACTTTAGTGGGACAATGTTAATAGGGCATGCATGGCATTGATACATAATTACATACAATTGCTTATTTATGCATGGTGGTTGGCATTATGTTGACATCCTTTTTTCTTACTGATCAAAGGTTACAAAACAAGCCAGAGTTAATCTCCCTCAACGTGACTATGCACCAAATTCATTTGCTCAAATTCCACCTCGTAAACATCAGATTAAAGGGTTAGTATAACTTAGTGGCATCCTCTCAATTGTGCATGTGTGCTTTTTTCCTCTTTGATTGTGATCATCAATTTTTGCCTCTTGAAAAAACATGACTAATATATATATGTGTGTGTGTGTGTGTGTTAGGGCTTTTTTCCCTCTATTGAGTCTGCAAATGCCACATTTTCCCCCGAGTCAGTTTAAATAATGTCTGCATGTTAAATGTTTGGCAGCGACCTTACATGTCAGAACTAATATTGCAGATACAGTAGATGGCAAAATCTTTTCTAGGTTAGGCTGTTATTGTTTCCCGACTAGCATTAGAGTTCATACTGAATTGCTTCACTTTATTGTTTCAGTTACCGGGCCATTTCCTTTTACCAGGGTGACATGCTATTATTTTGTAGTAAATTATATTTGCTCTAAATACGGATCTTACTTTGAAGAGGGGATTCTTCGTCTTGTTGATTTCTGTATGACCTAAACTCAGAGTACGGATGGTTGGAATGCCATTAGAATGAAGCTGTCACTAGATGGAATCTTGATAGTCCACTTAATCGTAGTCTTTACCCGAATTTAGCTGCATTTAGTTGCATGAAATAGGAACAGTTCCCCAACTTTAATTCTGTCCTAGTACAAAATTTATTTATTTTTCGTTTGAATATGTCATTACGAGGATTAACTAAGTGTTACTATATCTGTGTTGCGAATGTAGTATCATCAAGGATTAAACTTGTTGCAACATAAATATTTGACGGATGATCATACATGTCTATTTCAGAATTGCCATGGAGATGCCATCTAGCTTCAGTGAGGATGAAACTGCAGAAACTAATTCTTCTGTGGATTGAGGTCCCAATGGCTGAAGGATGGAAAGCCGTGAGCGATTCATAAGGCCCTATGGATGTACAGTTGAAGAGAACATGTATTCCGTTTAAGCACTTGTCGTCGGCGGGAATTGGTTTTGGCCTTTCAGGATCATTTGTTAATATGTGTAGAAAGTAGTTTTGTGCACTGCTTTAGTTCGTGGAAGAGAGCTGACCAAACTCACATTACTTCTTTTATGTTGGTTAAATGATGGCATTGCTTTCAGCAACTATATTTGGCTTGCTTTAATTGACGTGAACAGAGGGATTGTCACTTGTTAATTGTTTCCAGTTCACGCAACTTTTTGGGTAAAATTCCAAATTGGTTTCAACCTGTTATAACCAGTGTTCTAAAAAGCGGCCTAGGCAGTGGAGGACTGATGTAATTTAGACCGAAACGTGGAGAAAAATCGGATAGGGGCTAAAGGCTCTAGCCTGCTTAGGCACGTTAAGCGGACGTTAGGGGGTTCTATTGTTTTTAATTTTTTTTTAATTAGGTTAAAAGGTTTTTTTGAATAACTTACTTATTTAGTAAATTTCAAATTTGGTTTTAAGTTTTTTTTACTTTTGTTGCATTTGTTTACGATGATAGCAATATGGCTTAAGTTTTAAGTTTTTACTTTCTTAAATTCTCAATACAAGTATAGTTTTTTATTTTTTTAGAGTGTAAGTAGCCATTTATTTATATGTGATATAATAAATTAAATTAAATCCACTTAGTCTGTCTAGGCACGAATCCTAGGTTTCACCTGGCCACCAAGGCGTTAGACTCCACTTCGTCGCCCAACTAGTTGCTGGCATCTTTTAAAAAGTTGGTTATAACATTGCCTAAAAATTAGACATTTGGCAAGCCGATAGCATTAACATAGGTAATAAATACCCTAAATTGAAGTGGGTTTTCACTCTCCTGTCATATATGAAGCTCTAATGCATATGTATGTTTTTTAAAACGCTAAATAGTTATTAGGAATGTTTTGAACTTTGAGATCCATTTGAAATGTGCCTAAAAGTTGAGTGGTTATTCATATGGTAGCAGTAGTAGTAGAGCCCCAAGGCCCATCTTTTGGCGTTTAAGATATATAGCTGGGCCTAAGGCCCAACCTTTTCAATGTGTACAATCCAATTTACCAAGTTATATTTGCATATGCTTAAACTGGTGTTGGAAAACCTCCTTTGATCAACGTGGGACAAAAGGACTTGTGTATTTTTTTATTTAAACCTCCAACACAATGTATTAAAATGGTGAAAGAAAGCAGCTTTTGAGTGCTACAGTTATTAGTATTCATTTTCACTTGTAAGTGAGGTATTTTATATTTGAATCTCGTGGACGATGAGCTTGATATTAATTTATTCCTTCACTTGTTAGTGTAATTATATTGTTATATCAAGAAAATAGTATAAAAATATAAGTGGTCATTTACCATAGTGATGGAAATGTGTTGAGGACTTGCATGACGACATGAGTTCAAACTCTGTCATTAGCTAAATTTATCTTTTACAAAAAAAAAAAAGAAGAAGTTATAAAAACAAAGTGGTGGATTTTATTGGGTGGTCAGGATGGGAGATATATTATGCGATTCTAGTCATGTACTTCTTATTTGGGGCAGAAGCAGCTGAACAATAAACGTAGTTATAAAAAGGGATGCTTTGCGTGTAGCTGTGACATTGAGAGAACGTGGGATGTCTCTTCCTTAAGACTTATTTGGCATGCATTCCCCTCCTTTAGATTTGGCTGATGGCTCCTTCCAATTAACCTAAATATTGTAGGGTACGTAACTTCCATGATGAAGGCATAAAATCTAACAACTTTTTTTTAGTTTTTTTGTAAATATAGTAAATGAACGGAGTTAGAAATTTCTTCTAGTTGGGGTAACCTGAAAAACAATTAAGAAAACCTTATTATAGTATGACTTACATCCAATATAATAATGGGATGATTTCAAATGAAGATGTATCACAATTCCAATGTTACAAAATTTTCAAAT
>JADOBS010299910.1:0-10181 GCA_015708375.1 Cydonia oblonga | reverse complement strand
ATTCACCTTCGGGTGTTATATCTTAGAAATTGTCCTAATTGACTGCAACGAGACTTTCTTACTGCTCTGAAGGTGTATTTATACACTTAAACTCACACTAGCATCATTTCTTAGCTAGTATTGCTAGTGTTTCGGTTTTTATTTATTCATAATCATATTTATCTTCTTAGCTTCCGCATTGTGCACATGGTTACATCACTCTCACGTGACGGCCATCATGCTTCGACCTTGGTCGGGGTGTGTCAATAGACGGATTGCATGTTTGATATAAGTTATAGCTTGAATGCCACAAGTAGAATATGCATAAGGAAAACCTAACCTTCAAAGTTGCATGTGTAATTCATAAGTAATTGGTAAATTTACATAGGATTATTGAGGGGACGGCGGAACTCTAGGCTTTTACAATTTGGCTTTCAAAACGTTTTCCTTTGTTTTCTTTACTTTACTAATTTCTTTAATCATTTTAATTAAATTCGTTTTTATTATTTTTAAATTTAAAATCAACTTTTTTCAATCTTTGTTTTCAAATAATTAATTAAGATTTGGTATTTACAAAAATTATTCATTCAATTCATGTGGAAATGACATTACTTGAGCCGTTTATACTACAATTACCATATTCTCTTGCAAGTATTTTTATCCTATTTTTGCAAGTGGTAAAAATCCTATCAATCACCTCAACCAATCTTAATTGTATTCCAAGACTCTTAATAACATAAAGGAAATCAAATCACAATATCTACACTAATATCTAATATTAAATTCCTATTATATGTTGTAGACCAAAATGTCTTACTTTATATCATCTCAAGTGTACCTTATTGTAACACGAAGTTACATTTTATGCTTCTTTGAAGCCTTTTAATCTGCCAATGCAGATATCCTTCATATAATGAAACCATGATAACCTGCATGCATCACTTTCATTAGACCAAACAAGCATACAACCGATATTTGTGCCCAACGGACATAACTGAAAGTACCACAAGGCACATGTCCATGTAAAATATCTCAAAATTTTATAAAACAAAATTAATTCAACTTCTGTGAGCAAGATGACACTAATCTATGTACCATATCAGATACTTTCATGGTGATTTCCATTATCTGTGAGCAGATGGAAACTATCAAATGGATCAAATTAATTGGACTTTAAAGCATTTGTGGAAAGTACAAAAAAATCAGAAATCGAGTTCGAAAGAACCGAAAACAACTCTTTGTTTTTTTTTGTTGTGTGTGTTTGGTTTTGCAGGAGATTCTGCTGTTCAGACCAATCAAGGCCAGTGCCTCGTTTACATGCAAACTGGAACCAATCCATTTGAAGTCATCACCCAAGCTGTAAAGTAAGTTTTTAATTTTAATTTTTAATGACTTTCTTGTAAGCCTTGTAAACTGCGATTAAATATTAGTATTGTTTGCTAATACAATTACGCTAATGCTAGAAAAGGTAAATAGTTTGGTCTTGATTACATGACTCCATGTTTTTCAATTTCATCAAACAAGGCTGTGGAAAAACACATGGGATGCCTTCTTTTCTGGACTGGAACGACGTATCACGAGCCTTTCTTGAATGAATCTAATTTTCGATCTTTTCGTTGCATGTAGTTGCCTTCTTTTCTGGACTGGTTTGGCTGGTGTACATGGGATGCCTTTTACACCGATGTCACAGCTGAGGGTGTGGATCAAGGCCTCAAAAGGTAATAAGACATGTTATCATATTTAACTTGCTCTTTACTGTAACTTGAATCTACCATCAGTTTAATAAACAAATGCATTATTTTATGTTGTCTTCTCCGCCTCAAAATAAGCAGGGGATAGGTCCCAAAGCATGAATAAACAAATACATTATTTTATACATACTTTAGCAAAGCTTGTCGTATACTGAACAAATTTTCATCGAAAGCTGTCCAATTTTCAACCTGGGGCCGCAAAAAAGAACACAAGCCTCTTAAAAGAAAAAGGTCATTTGCTGCTTTTGCATGTTCAAAAAAAAAAAAAAAAAATTTAACGAAAAATTTTCGCTACTATTTATTTTAACGAAAAATTATATTTTGATATTAAAAAATTAATTTTGGTACTATTTACTTTATCCTTTATTTTGTTCTTATCGTTAAAACACAAACTTTTCAAGTCATTTTCATTAGTTTTCCTAAAAAGAAAAAGTTTGATTGAGGGACAACATCACATGAATGGAGCATAAGCCAGCCCATTCCACTCATAGTCACTAGCCGATGAGCACACATTTTGTATGTGTGAAAAATTTCATTTTATTTTTTTATGTTGTTATTAAGGAGTGTGATTAGTTTTTAAAATTTTAAAAAGAGTATGAAAAAATGATAAGGAGACAATTTCTCTTAATAATTACATATTTTATCTTAATATTACATAATTACTGTTTTGTCCTCCTTGTGTAAATATTTTGTATCAAAAGTGAGGGTAAAATAGGAAAAATTGGGATATGATCGTCATTTTTTCAAAAGATACGAAATTACTATTTTGCCCTCATTATGTAAGTATTGTGTATCAAAAGTAAGAGCAAAATAGAAAAAAGGGGCCAAAGATACAAAATTACAATTTTGCCCTCTTAATGTAAGTATTGTGTATCAAAAGTGAGGGCAAAATAGAAAAAAAAAAGTAGCAAAAAGTTGATAAGGAGAGTTCTCTTAATAATAGTATAGATTACGATGCATGTGTCGGTTAACGAATAACTGATACAAAATACTCGTCAAATTTCAAATTTCAAATTCCAAAATTCTCAAGTGGTACAAAACCAAACAAAACAAAACAAATCCAAATTCAAAATCTCTCATATGTTACAAAACCACACCATTCAAATTTAAATAAATCCATTTTGTGAAATGTGCATGTTTGATTCCGTCAAGGATAAACAAGCAATTTAAAGATTTAATCTAGATGCAACCGTACAATGATAAAAACCCAAACTCTAATCTCTCGTTCGTTCAGCCAAATTCATTCAAACAAATTCAAAGCATTCAAATAAACCAAACACAAAATCTTTCTTTTTAGTGGATCATTCACTCACTGAAAATCTCAAATTCATTCTAAAAAAACCACGAGCAGCTTGATCTCACAAAATAGGTACCTAGGTAATTTAGGCATTTGTCTAAATACAACCACAAAATCAAACAAAAACTCAAATCTCCAAGTTACTATTTATTCATATTGAAATCAAAGAGTTTTTCTTTTTTAACGAATGATTGTAATTAATAGACATAAAATCTAGAGTGAATAGAACTTAAACCAGTAAAACTCTCCTCGAAAGATGAATGAGGGTAAAATTGTGTCAAACGAACTATTTGTTATATTTCTTGTACAATTTTTGCTCAACACGTCAGTTCCTCAATTAGTTGTTATATTTTGTTTATCTCATGTATAAGAGGTCTATGAATACTAAAAAAAAATGACATTGCAAATTTTTTTTTATCACTATGTTTATAATGTTCAGCGCTTGAGCACTCATCAATCCAGAAAAAGTTTGTATGATAAGCTCATACAAGGTTCATATTTTCATTAATGTGAGATTTATTCTTAACAGTTATATTCGAAATCGTCAAAATGCTGTTTTATCTCAAAATTTGTTGATCAAAATGCTTGAGCACAGCCATAAACAAAATGTTTTTCCTAAAGATTCTCTCATCAAAATTACATATAGGTTAAGAGGCATACCGATCTCTCTAATCTGGGTTCTATAAAAAGTCTATGATCCAATTCGATTTTACTCTGATTCTTGATGATTACCCCTTATAGGAATTATATTACATATTTGTAGCTTCTCCGTTTAATTATTTCTGATGATTGGGTAGATCGGGAAGTTCCTTATTTTGAGTTCGTTCCTACCTGCCATTTGTAAGATATTGATTAGTTATGAGAGCGAATTTCTTTTGTTTATTATGATATACTTCATCATTCACCATAATGCAATGATTACCGCTTTTACACGTTGACACCACCACTTTGTCATGGTCATAATCATCATTTCAAATAATAAAAATTTAAAAATAAAAGTAACAGAATATTTAACAGAATTGTGACGAAAAGACTAGACCACATTGATTTGTAATATTTTTTTTCAAAGACTACATTGATCGATTTTCAATTTTAAAGATCATCTTGATGAGATAGGTGAATTTCAAAGTCTATTTGTGATAAAAATCTAAACAAAAATAAATAACAGAAATAACACATGGTAGGCAAGTCTTAAAGGCTACAAGCCTACAATGGATGCGGTCTTCTTTACCAAACAAAAATGAATAAAAATATGGGAATTGTTATTAGCACTCCAAAAATCTCATTCTACACTCCAAACTTTCTATATTAGGAAAAAAAAATACACTTGTGAGAAGTGTAGAATGAAATTTTTGAAGTGCCAATAATACTTTCAAAAAATAAAACAGAGTAGGTAGGCCTTCATAATTTATTTTTAAAGTATCACCTAGTAGCTTCACTAAGAGAGTCACTCTTTCGGGCAATCCAATTAATATAATTGAGTTTATTTTTTAAAGTTCTTTTATTATTTCTTTTATAAACATAATGTTTTTAATGATTTTTTTTTTCTTTTGGACATTAACAAACAAAATTGTTTCTAAATGTCTCAAAATAACCAAATTGGGAAGATTCACATATACATTTCAATTTCTCTTGACTACTATTGTATAATTTACCAGTTGGATGTTTCATGTGAAATATAAACATGAAATTTATCCCTAAGTATTGAGCCGTCCCGTGATGGTTGGTGGACCTTCATATTCAAGTCCTGAGGAACAAATAACATCTTAACACACGACATTGTTTTATTAATTAGCTCAAGGCAACACAATTGGTGTGTTAAGGAGTGCATGCAAGCTTATCTCCAATTTACCATACAATAATTTGTGTGTTATGAAGGAAAGATGAACCTTTGCATTAAGACCGCTAGAAAGATTCGAAAGGAAAGTATTATTTACACTTATTTTTACTTATTACACATTACATTTAATTTTTACTGTCGAATCGAATGAAATGAAGAAAAAAAAAATCGACAAAAATTAATGAAAGTATTTGAAAGATAAAAATGAGTGGAAATGGCCTACCCTTTTCCGAAAATATTTGGGATTTATTGATGTACGTGTAAAATTCTAATGGTCCACTTCCAGCTGGGATTTATGAGTTGCTTTTTCAGCCCATTAGTTTTTGTCCAAACTCATAATGAGGAATCTGGATTCTCGCCGAATTCTCTTTGTAAGTATTTTGTGAATTCGTAAATTATGTTCGTTTATCGTATGTTATGTAATAAAAAATTATATTAAATATTTTTATTTAAAATTACATGCAAACAATATTTAACAAAAATAAACTATATAATATACATTAAACGAATACGATTTACGAATTTTTAAGATCTTCAAAAGAATTCGAAGAGGATCCCGTTGGCAGAATGAGTTCACCTGCTTTTGCGTTTGCTGTTTTTTTTGGAAACTTACTGCTTTTGCTTTTGTCCAACCGATTATGACCTGCCTTTTGCTTTATTCAACCCATTCACAGCTTTTGCTTTTGTCCCAACACACAACACTATATCTATATATATAGGAATTGGGAGAGATTCTTATTTTTTCAAAAAAAATGAAGATACGCTCCCCACCGTTAGATTTAACTTTAATAAAATTATGTGGTTAAGATTGTGTAAACTGTGTTTTAATCTCAACCACACAATTTCATTAAAATCAATCTAACGGTGAGGAGCGTGTTCCCATTTTTATGAAAAAATAAGGATTCATCCCCTTAAGCAACCTGATACATATATACATATGGATCGTTAAAAAAAGATATGGAATGAACACTTTGGCCATTTTCAACCAAGAGAGAATACGAGGGCTTGTTTTAGTCCTATAGTCATTCAAAAATTTAATATTTTAACAAATAATGTCAGATGATATTTTTTTACCATCTTCAATTGGAGGGGTCAAAGGATTATAAGCCAAACATAACCATTTAACAAAAAATCATTTCCAACTGAGGGACCAAAGGATCATAGGTCAAATATAATTTATTATTTAATTAAATTAATATGATTACTTAAATTAAACCACCTCAACAAATTTTCAAGATGTAATCTCAATAATTTTTTAATTTAAAAAAAAAATTGTTAAAAAAAAAAAAATCAAATGTATCATCTAGCCGACGTCAGCTAGTAGCTGTTGGGATTCAAAAACCTAGACCGGCCCGAGCTGGTTGGTTGGTTGGTTTGAGCCAACCGGTTAACCCATTTCTCTTTTTTTTGGTCCGGTGGGGCCCACGAGCCCTTTGACCTGCCCTTCGGTTGAGACTGTTTTCATATCATTTCAGGCTATTCTTAACCTTATGGCCTTATGGCCGGATCGGTTGGAGATGGCCTAAGTAGTCCTTAATTTGATATATATATTAGGACTCAGAACACATACTTCTGTCACATATTTTGACACGTGTTTTGTAAGGTTTACTTTGTATTGTATTTCAAGAATCTGAATTGGCAAAGCAAAAATTGAAAATTTAGTTATATGGAGAATTAGTCGGTTTGGTATTATTGTAAACAGAAATGACATATAATCTTCTGTGCATACGACCATATACTAAAATGAGTAATACTAATTCAAACATGTTTATGTTAGCCTTACATGTATAATTAAACACAAACGAAGGAGTGGCCAACCTGATTTTTGAGGCAACTATGGAAGTCGGACAAGAAAGAATGGAGGCTGCAGCAACACCAAGATCTTCTACAAACACCTAGTTGGAGGAAGTATTATGTTGTGTGTATCTAGTGTTTGCAGGGACCTTAATATTTATACAAGCTAAGGGCTAGGGTTTCCGTCCATAAAGGAAACCGAATCCCACTTTCTTAACTACCAAGAAAAGTATCATAATCACTGATGAGTCAATATTGTATTATATATTTGACTCTATTATTAGTATAATTTGGTAATTATTTTGTTACAATTTTGATATTTTGCTTTATATTTTTAATATATGACATTCGACTTCTTCTAGAGCAAAACATGATCAAACAGACGAATTTTGAAGTGAATCAAACTGGAGGATGTTTGTGTGTTCCTTAGCTTGTTTGTATCAAAATTTGGGATTTTTCTACCAAGCGATTATTTTCTGGCGATGGAATAAATGAGCATTGCGCGATACTTAAAAATGACGTTTTGGCCTTAAATTGCGTTTTTGGAGCCCAAGATGACCTCAGATAGGTTTGTGGCCTTTTGGAGAAGTGTTCAGAATAGTCTAAGCTTTAAATCTAGCCATTTAGGGCCAGTTTTGGAGCTGATTTGGGTCCAAAACGCGGTTGTGAAGGTTTTTGAGCGAATTTACCAAGTTACTTTAGAATTATGTTTCCTAATTTATTTCAATTTATTATGTTTCCTAATTTAGAAGACTTTTTCTAGTAACAATTTTATTTTGTTGTAGTATGGCTATTTAGCCATTAGAAAAGTATGGGGAGAACGAAGGCATCAATTTGAAGAACTTAGCTAGGCTTTGACGTTTTGTATTTCAAGGTGTTTTCTATCATTTTTCTATTTCAATAAAATTCCTTTTGTTTTATGGTTGTTTGTAACTAATTTCCGTTTGCTAGGACGATGCTTTGAGCCTTAGCATGAATATGTAGTTTTTATTTGATTGCTTATGATATTATGCATGCATACTTTGAATTATTAATCATTGTGTTTAAACTGTCTCTATATCTTAATGCTTAGCTACCATTAGAATGTTTAGATCAATAATCGGATGCAATTTAATCAAAATGCCACCAGATGATTGAGTACTGCTTCTTGTGATTGATAGTTGTAAGTTCACTTAAGGTGAATGCTACATCTTAGGGGTTACAACGTAATGAGTCATGCACGTTTATATTTGATTTAAATGCCACAGACGACTTGCATGATTGATATACGTTATATCTTGAACGCCACAAGTAGAATATGCTTAAGGAAAACCTAACCTTCAAAGTTGCATGTATAATTCATAAGTAATTGGTAAATTTACATATGATTGTTAAGTGGATGGCGGAACCCTAGGCTTTGGATACAGGGCAAATGATTACTGATACAGTTTTTGTTGCTGAATTAGACATTCCAACAGCACAGCCTTTCAAATTTAAAGCAAATCAGGGCAAGTCCTACAATCAAGCTGAGATATACAACGAGAAGAAGAAAAAAAACATTTTGTGGCAGCCAAATTCCTAGTAGAGAAATTCGGCCATTGCAAAAATTGTGGATGTTAAATACAAGGTTTAAGTTAGTTCGATGAAGACATAAACCTTGCTGGAGGAGATCCTATTTTATTACAAAGATTCATTCACAACGAAGGCCGAATATGAAGGATTCAACCACTCCGCTGAGACACATAGTTGACAAACAACATCTCACTCCGTACCTACTTCTGCCCTATGATGGTGTTATGGAGTGGTTGATTCTAAGAGAACAAGTAACGCGACACTCACAGTGGGGTTGGTGATGAAGCACCTTTCATTGCTTGGCACCCCCTCTCACTCAATCACTCCCTCGCATTTTATTTAAAATATCACTACCACCACATACAAGTTTGGGGGTGGGATCCAAGCAACACAGAAGGGAGCACATTCATCAAGCCAATACGCAGATTGACCACATGCACGGATTTTTGGGCTCATGCGTTCATCAATGGAGATGCAATATACAGAACACATTCATGAGCTTGCAGATAGTAGACTAAAACCATTGATGCATGAAGGCACTGAAATCAGAAAGCACTACTTTACACAGATTTATGCGACATAACCTAACTCATATTTTAGGCATGCACAAGCAACACATTTACAGATCTGGCAAGTTCAGGCTCAAATAATTGCAGTGATAAATTTTACCTTCGAGGGCATGAGGATCTATGAATTTTTGGGCTTCTGCATCACTTCTGGGTTGAACCTGCAAGCACAACATACACAAGTATCAGATCACAGAATTTCGTCATATCAATGAGCCCATGCATCAAGTTCAGAATGGAGTTCATACAACTTCTTGTCATGAAATCCGTAAGAAAAAGGGAGGTATTTACCTTGGTGTGCACTGGGAAATTGGCTTGACGGATTGGAGCTTCGATTTGCGGAGACATGGAGATTTGGGAAGAAATGACAGAAATCCAGCTATGGAGGCACGTCTAGGTATTTGCTTTGGGTCTGACAAATCCAGGACCATTGGAAGATTTTGAATGACTAGAGAGCTAGGCAGCCGAAGCCCGTTGGGTTGATCCATCTTTCCCTGGATTAGGCTCACTCATGGCCCACTACATTTCCTCAGATTGTTAGGCACATGTCCACATATCAAGGCCTCATGATTTCCATGAATCAGGACATCATGTCGAACCCAGGTACCATCTTTCCTTTAAGTTTTGTTTTATTAAGAATTGTGTCTTTTGTCTTTATATTATATTCTTAATATCAGTTTTTTTTTTTTTTTTAATAGCTAGTTGTTAGTCTTTTTATGAGTTTATTTTCATGTCTTTTGTTTATTTTTCCACTCCTTGAGGACAATGTGTGATATAAGTTTGGAGGTGGGAAATAAGAAATTTTTGATTTTTAATTTTTTTAGTCAAATAAAAATTTAAGTTAATATCCATAGATTATTTTAAACGTTAGAACAAATGAACATAGTGAAGATTAATCTCATAGTAGAGTCTTTTCTATTTATCGTTGCTTATACACTAATTCATGAGTTATACTTTGAAAATTTATACATTCACACCAGCATAGTTTGTGGGGAGTGAGATTGAAACATTTACTTTTAGTCTAATTTTAATTTTTGTTTTAAGTAAAGTTAGTTATTGTTACAAATAAAGTAATAATTGTTCCACTTGAGGCTTTGTTTAGTAACCAGGCCAGGTCTGTCTAATCAGCAATGATTCTCACGTCAAACGGTAGAGTTTTGGCATGGGGCAGGGTGGTTAATTGGTTTCGTAGCATTTTCAGCTCGAGTTTGTAAGTCCTTAAGGGTATTCTACACCTAGTGCCCTAATGCCCTTGTGGTTTGGGAGTCATTGACCTAAAGCTCGTTACATGGCTTGGATCGAAAGCTTAAGGGAACTAACATTGCACGACCACAGCTATTACTAAATAATAAAAAAAAAAAGAGAGAAAATATATATATATATATATATATATATATATATAA